>CAUYQG010129568.1:0-36713 GCA_963574415.1 Tarsius wallacei
GACTGACCAAATAAGAAAATATATTAAGAATAATAGGCTGGGCACAGAGGCTCACACCTGTAATCCCAGCACTTTGAGGGGCTGAAGCAAGAGGGTTGGCTGAGCCCAGGAGTTTGAGACCAACCTGGGCAAAATAGTGAGTCCTCATCTCTATAATAAATGAAAAAAAAAAATTGGCCAGATGTGGGGACATGTACCTATAATCCCAGCTACTTGGGAGGCTGAGGTGGAAGGATCACCTGAGCCCAAGAGATCTAAGCTATGGTAAGCTCTGATCGTGCCACTGCACTCCAGCTTGGATGACAGAGACTCTGACTCAAAAATAAATAAATACATAAAACAACAACAAAAAAGAATAATAGGAGTTGATTCTCACTGTCAGAGAAGGGAATTAACAAAAAGGGAGGGAGATAACTCTCCCGTGATGAGGATCTGGAACTGAAGGTATTGGTATAACTTTAAGTTTTTCAATATAAGTAGATATGGAAATATATAGAGAGCCTAATGCATGTTTATATGTTCATATGTTTCCTAACTCTTTCCACTAAGCAAATCTGGAAGCAATAACATACCAGTAGCAATAAGCACACCTAGCATTGAGATCTTGGTTTCTAAACACCATTCTCCAGTGCAAGAAACCAGGACTCCCTGGAGAAATGGCTGATTCCAAGTCTGACTCTAAGACATTGTACCTTTCAGCAGTCACTCCCCACTCTCCCCTTCCCCAAAATCTTGGCAACCACTAATCTGTTTTCTGTCTCTATGAACTCTGTGCTTATGCTGGACATCTCACATAAATGGAATCATGTAATATTTGGACTTTCACTTAGCATATTTATAAGGTTCATTCATACTGTAGCATGTATCAGAACTCGATTTGTTTTCAAGGCTGAATATCATTCCACTGTATAAGTATACCTCATTCTGTGATCCATTCATTAGGTAATGGACATTTAGATTATTTTTGCTGTCTGACTGTTATGAATAACACTGGAATGAACATTCATGTACTTTTTTTGTGTGGGTATATGTTTTCAATTCTCTTGAGACTATACCAAGGAGCAGAAATTTTGGGACATATGGTAATGCTATGTTTAACTTTTTGTGGAACTGCCAAACCGTTTTCCAAAGTAGCTTCATCATTTTACATTCCCACCAGCAGTGTTTGAGGATTTCAATTTTTTCATATCCTCACCAACACTTATTATTATCTGGGTTTTTAATTATAGCCATCCTAGTAGGTGTGAAGTGGTATGGTTTTGACTTGCATTTTCCTAATGACTAATAAGAGTGAACATCTTTTTATGTGCTTATTGGCCATTTATATATGTTCTTTGGAGAAGTGTCTATTCAAATTCTTTGCTCATTTTAAATGTGTTTATTTGTCTTTTTTTGGGTTGAGTTGTAAGTTTTTTATATATATTCGAGATACAAGTCTCTTACCAGATTATGATTTTCAAATATTTTCTCCTATTCTGTGGGTTGTCTTTTCATTTTCTTTATGATGCTTTTTGTAGCAAGAATTTTTAATTTTGACCAAGTCCAATTTGCCTATTTTTTCTTTTGTTACTTGTCTTTTGGGTGTCATATCTAAAACAAACTGTTGCCAAATTCAGTCACAAATATTTAGTTCTGTGTTTTCTTCTAAGAGTTTTGCTGTTTAGCCTTTAGAATTAGGAGTAAAACTTAATTTTTATATGTGGTAATCTTATGTACGATCTGATGAATGATGCCTTTTATTTCATTTTCTTGTCACAGTTTTTTGCATGTGAATACTCAGTTATTCCAGCACCATTTGTTGAAAAGACTACTCCTTCCCGATGGCATTGTGTTGGTATTCTTTAGAAATTCCATTGACCATAAAAGGCTTACTTCCGAACTGTCAGTTCTATTCCCTTGATCTGTATGTCTCTCCTCATGTCAGTACCACATCAGTATGTCTACTCTTATGACTACCGGAGCCTTGCATTAAGTTCTGGAATTGAGGGACGTATGAGCCTTCCAACTTTGTTCTTATTTTTCAAGATTGCAAAAGATGAAGCTATAATTTTAATAGAGATTGCATTGACTCTGCAGATCAATTTGGTGAGTGTTGCCATCTTAATAATAGTATAACATCCAATCCATGAACATGAGGTATCTTTCCATTTATTTAGGGCTTCTTTAATTTTCTTCAGTGTGATTTTTAGTTTTCAGTTCATAAGTCTTAAACTTCCTTTGTTAAATTTATACCTAGATGATTTATTCTTTTTGATGCGATTATAAATGGAATTGTTTTCATAATTTCATTTTTGTATTGTTCACTATTAGTGTATAAAATTGATTTTTATATTGATTTTGCATTATTCAAACTTGCAGAATCTGTTTGTTTGTTTTGATGGTTTTTGATGGATTACTTAGTATTTTTTATATTAAAAATCATCTGTGAATAGAGATTATTTCTTTCTTTCCAATATGAATGGCTTCATTACATTTTCTTGCCTAATTGTCCTTGCCAGAACCTCTAGTACAGTGTTGAATGGAAAAGAAAAGGTGAGAACAGACTTTCTTGTTTGGTTACTTTAGGAAGAAAGCACTCAATCTTTCACCATTAAGTATGATGTTAGTTGTGGGTTTTTCATAGATGTCTTTTTATTGGGTTGAGGTAGTTATTTGGTGTTTTTATCATGAAAGAGTGTTGAATTTTGCCAAACGACTTTTCTGTGTCAGTTGAGGTAATCATGTGATTTTTGTCTTTTATTCTATTAGTGTGGTGTATTATATGCTAAACCAGACTTGCATTCTAAACAAATCTCATGTGACCATGGTTTTACACATTGTTGGGTTCAGTTTCTAAAATTCTGTTGAGGACTTTTACATCTCTATGTATAAAGAATGCTGGTATAGCTTTTTTGTCTTGTGATATCTTTATCTGATTTTGGTGTCAAAAGAATACTGACTTCATAGAACCAGTTGGGAAGTGTTCTCTCCTCTTTTATTTTTTGAAAGTGTTTAATTATTTATGCTTAAGTACAACAAGAAAATGGTATAAAATAGCAAAGATATGAAAGTATTTTTAGTAACTGATTAGGTCTTCTCGTCTCTCCCCTAGGGTCTCTCCCCCAGGGTTTTATCACACAATTCCTCTCCCCAGAGATAAAGATCTTCATCTGTTTTTCCACAGGCATCAGGATTTATCAAGAACTTATCAGCTACATGATAGAATTCATAAACTTCCCTTAGAGACTTGCTTCTTTTAGGCCAACTGCGGTGGCTTATGCCTGTAATCTCAGCATTTTGGAAGGCTAAGGCGGGAGAATTACTTGAAGGCAGGAGTCGAAGATTTGCTGCTTCTCCTGGGTTAATAATACTGTGATCCAAACAAATCTTGAGTTCTCCTTCAGTAGCTGTGTCAGTTCAGAATAGGCTCAGCTGTGAATAACAAAGACCCCAAAGAACACAGGGCCTAGATATGTGGACACTTGATATGACAGCTATTTATTTCTCTTTCATTTAAAAGTCGGGAATTAGGCAGGCAGTCCAGGGCTGATTGGTGGCTTTACTTTATTATGTCTTTAGGAACTGAGGCTCCTTCTAGCTCACTACCCTGCCATCTCCAAGGTACAACCCTTATTCTCCTGGCCCCAGAATGAATGTCTGTGTTCCAGGCAATAGGACGGAAAAAGAAGCAGAAAAAAGGGCATAACTCAGCTGTCTTTGAGTGAAAGTTCAAGAAACTGCCACGTGACATGTCTGTTTCTGTCTCATTGACTAGGATAAACTCACATGGTCTCAGCTGCAAAGGAATCTGGGAAATGTGGTCTTTACTGTGAGTCAACATGGGCTCACTAACACTGGGGATTTTATTACAGGAGAAGAGGAGAGACATCAAATAGTTACTCCCACACATTCAATCTGTCCATTTTTGCCCCCAACATTTCCCCAAATTTATCACCCTTTTTTTCCTCCATGCCTTCCTCCCTTATCACTTCTCACCTAAATTACCACAGTACTGTGGCTTTTTAACTGATTTTTTTTTAAATTAAAAAAACTCCAGTCTCTTCCTTTCAGCAAATGTTCTATTATATTTTTTCTAAAAATAAATACGTAGTCACATCAATCCCATGATGATCTTTCAACTGCTTCCCAAAAAACCCCCACCAACTCCTACCTGTGGTTTCCTAGTCCTACGTGTGGCTGTCCAGCCCCAGCCCACCCTTACAGCTGTAGCTACAGTGCATCTCCCTCTCTCCTAGAACTTTTTTGCTCAAATCATACCTAAAACCTGTTCTCCACACCCTTCCACAAATATATCCAATTATTTTACATCTTAGTAGCTGTGATGGATTGATTACAAATTTTTTTAAACTCCTCTCTGTTTACAGTGTGACTTTGTAGTTCTTTCCACCCGTCCAAGAGACGGGTCCACTTACCCAGCCTTTGAATCTGGGCTGGCCTTGGGACTTGCCTGGGCCAATGGGATGTGAACAATTACACGCCAGTTCTGAGTGCAGGCCTAAAGAGTCTTGTGTGCTTTGGCTGTCTCTGTCCTTGGAACGAGCCTGGGCTAGCCTGCTGGATGACGAGAGGCCAAGTGCAGTGCTGCCCAGTCATCCCAGCCAAAGCCAACTCTAACCTGCTGGCTAAACTCAGTCTTGTGATCCAGTCTTTTTGAGAGACCAGACTCAGATCAGCAGCATGGCCTGGAGGACATAAGACTCGTGTGACATAATAAATGGTAGCTATTTCAAGCCACCAAGCTTTGGGGAGGCCTGTTTTGCAGCACTCATTGTCGCATGAGCCCAAGGACACAGTGCTTTTGCATTTGTCTTAAAATGCCTCAGCTTAGTAAACTCCTAAACCCATCTATCTATCTATCAAGACCAAATATAATCTTAACTAGAAAAGATCAAATATAATCTTAAATAGGAAAACTTCTTAACCCTATCTGGGCAAGACAGATCTGGCCACTTTTTTTTTTTTTTTAAGGAGATGGGGTCTCACTCTGTCCCACGCTAGAGTGTAGTGGCACAATCACGGCTCACTGCAGCCACAAACTCCTGAGTTCAAGTGATCCTCCCACTTCAGCCTCCTGAGTATCTGGGACTATAGGCAAGAGCCACCATACCAGGCAAATTTTTAAAACTTTTTAGAGACAGAGTCTTGCTTGGTTGTCTCGGTTGGTAACTCTCGATCTACACAAGTGATCCTCCTGCCTTGCAAGTAGCTGGGATTACAGGTGTGAACCACGGCACCTAGCTAACCACTCACTGGGATGAGCCTCACACCTCTATAGCATGTGACATATGGTTACTTGCTCACACGGTCATTTCTCCTTTGGCTGAGCCAGTTGCTAGAGCCACCTATCCTATGATGTATCTGTTGTAGGAATGAAGAACTAAAGTCTCGGATGTTAAGCATGTATATTCCTTTCTCTTTTGTCTCTCTTCCAAAGAAAATATAGTTTCTTATAGTGCCTGGGTCCTTCCTTCTGTGATGTGCCCCAACTCACACAGATTTCAGCCACTGGTCACATATTAGTTGACGTTTTTGTGTATGCCTCTTTTTCCTTCTTGCATGTAGCTTTTAAGTCTCTGCAGTCTCATATTGTCCTTGATTGGTAATTTTCCATATTGGATAGCCATGTTACTCCTTGAAATTTTCTTACTTTCTTTTCTTTTTCTTTTTTTTTTTTTTTTGAGTTGGAGTCTTACTCCCTCATTCAGGCTGGAGTGCAGTGGCACAATCACAGCTCACTGTAGCTTTGACCTCCTGGGCTCAGGTGATCCTTCTGCCTTAGCATCCTGAATTGGAATGACAGGCGCATGCCACCACTCCTTGCTAATTTTTTGTTTTCTTTTTGTAGAGACAAGGATATGCTATGTTGCCTGGGTTGGTCTCGAACTCCTGGGCTCAAGCAATCCTCTCACCTCGGCCTCCCAATGTGCTGGGATTGCAGACATGAGTCACCACACCCAGCAAAATTTTCAAATTCTTAATGTTTCTCCATTGTTTGATTTAGTTTTCAATACCCTTGCACATAGACCAAAATGTTACCTGTTCATTTTCTTTTTAAACAAAATTTTCTATTTTTATTTTTTAAATCATCCTTTGAATATATTGTTAACTTTTCACACACTACCATCAGCTTCTTAAAAGTGATTAAAAATTGCTGTGTTTGTTTGATCTCTCGTCTTATCCACCTCACTAATTTTGTATTTCAAGTGAGAGTGGAGATGGCTGAGAACACTGTTCTAACCACAAACTTATTGTCCCTAGGTAGGATCTTGTGACCAGTGGTTTTCAGTTCTTTCGTTCATCTGATTCACCCAAAGCTTCATTTGTTATATGCCAGTTGGACATGGCTCTTGGTTATCAGTCCTTAGTGTAAAAGGATAAATTTGTGACAGAAGGAACCTGAAGAAAGGCACAAAACCATCCTTCTGCTCACGGTATCATTCTGGGAAGAAGCCTGGGAGAGCACAGCAGCCCACAGCCGAGGAGGCTCGTGGTCTGCTCCTATCCTCCGCCCGTCACCTCCAGCCCCGCCTCCTCATTATTCCTCATTATATCTTATGTGTCAGTGTCAAAACATCCAAATGTATAATTAATCATGTCCTAGGTCTTCTTGTGCACAGTGATGCTTCTCCAACTTTATATTGAACACAGTCTATTTAATTATTTTGAAAAAGAAAATCCATTGGCACGAAGGGTGCTGTGTCCCTCTTACAAGGTCTGATTTCATCAGAAAGCTCTGCTGTCACAAGCCCATTGTTTCTGATGTCGAACTTAGCGATCATTTACATAATAATACAGCAACAATAACATTTAACTCCTTTCATCAAACCAGATTGTAAACACTAATTAGATAGACTTCATTGTGTTCTGGTGGGGCTCTGTAAATTATGCTTGTTTCATAGATATTGAAACCAAGACAAGAATTAGTGGCGCTTGCCCAAGGCTGCAGAGGATATGTCAAAATTGGGGTTATAACTCTTGTGCCCTGTCCACCAGACCTCTTTGGATTTATAGGATAAAATTTTAAAGCGGTACCAACACCCCATATAATGCAATCAGAAAGTCTTGCCACATCAGCCACTGCGTTTTGTATGATACGTTTAAATAAAAATCCCTAAGCATTAAATATTTAAGAAGAAAAAAATTTAATGAAAAGAGTAAACATCTCAAGTGCCTGGCATTAATGCATCATGGCCTAATTCTCCCTAATGGGCTGTGATTTTTAAATGAATTCAGCTCCCTCTTCTCTGCTACACCGGGAGAATTAGGTCAACTGGGCTGAAGCAAAAGTCTTCTTGCTTAAGCCCCAGTTTCAGCCCTCAGGAGGTTGCTAGGGCCACATTACCAGATGGTGGACCATCATACCTAAAAGTGGTGTCTTAACAATAGCTCAAGAGACAGAGGCGCCTTGCTGTAAAGTTCTTTGTTCTTTAAAATTCTGTATACAGGGCCCAGCACGGCAGCTCATGCCTGTAATCCCAGCACTTTGGGAGGCCGAGGCTGGAGGATTGCTTGAGCCGAGGAGTTTAAGACCAGCATAGACAACATAGGGAGACCTCATTCCTACAAAAAAAAAATGTTTTTTTAAATTAACTGGGTATGGTGGCGCACACCTGTCATCCCAGCTACTTCGGGGCGGAAGGATTGCCTGAGCCCAGGAGGTTGAGGCTGTGGTGAGCCATGATGGTGCCACTGCCTTCCAGCCTGGGTGACAGAGTGAGACCCCTGACTTAAAAAATTTAAAAAAAAATAGATAAGTAAAATTCTGAATATAATTTACTTTACTTTTTTTGTTTTTGTTTTTGTTTTTAAGTCGGAGTCTCACTCTGTTGCCCAGGCTGGAGTGCAGTGGCATACTCACAACCACTGAAGCCTTGACGTGCTGGGCTCAGGTGATCCTTCCATCTCCCCCTTCCAAGTAGCTGGAACTACAGGCATGCTCCATCATGCCCGGCTAATTTTTGCTGATTTATTGTAGAGATGAGGTCCTGCCAATTTACCCAGGCTGGTCTCGAACCCGTGGGCTCAGGCAATCCTCTCACCTTGGCCTCCCAAAGTGCTGGGATTATAGGTGCGAGCCACTGCACCCAGCCTACTTTTCAAATGACTAGTTTTCCCCCATTAAAGTTATTTCTCAGAATGGTATGGAAACCTTGCCTTGGCTCTAAATGGGGTAGTTTAGATAGACTCCATCGCTAAGATTGTTAACATGCCTGTCCATCTAACCACCAACAGAATTTTCTGTTCTCTCGATGACCTAAACTATAGCCTTCAAATTCTTCAAAGAGTTTTCAGAATATGATTTTTACAAGCATAAAATCAATTGCATCTCATTTGGGATAGTTCACTTCAAGTCTCCAACGAGAAACTTTTAAAACTGGCCAAAAGTGAGCTAAATTTCTGTCCCCCCCCAACACATAAAGTGTGTCAACTTAACTGGTCAGGGTCTGTGATCTGCAAAATGGGGATATTTGCACTATACCCACCCCGTGAGTATTTTTAACAACTCATTCAAAAATGCTTTATTCAGAAATGTATTTTGAGAAGCCCAGGGGATAAGGCATAATCTCATAATGCTTATAAGAATAAATATAAGGTGTGGGTACATTTACGGTATCTGTCTATATCTGCCTTGTAACCCCATGTATAAGTAAATACAATTCCACATTGGCAGGTGTCAGGGAAGGGAGGGTGTAGTAGATCAAAGATGATCCTCAGTTCTTTACTATTCTTCCCATTGAGAGGTAAAGTCTATTCTCCCTCCCCTTGAATCTGGCCCAGGCCTGTGACTGGCTTTGACGGACAGAAAACTGCAGAAAGCTGCATGGTTTCACAAGAAGTCTCACTGTTTCCACCTGGGTTTCTTGACTTTCTTATTCTTGGGATGTCCCTTCTTGGAAGTCAGCAACCATGTTGTAAGAAGCCCAAGTCAGAGGAGTGACCATATGGAAACACTCTGGTGGTTAGGCCTTGCTGAGTTCCCTGTCCTGTGGGAACCATCTTGGATATTCTCACCCAGTGGAATTCCCAGTTGACCATAGTCTTTCCAGTGCCTCAGCTGGAAAGAACCAGCCACTCAACTCTCAGAATTATGAGCGATAGTGAATTGATGTTGTGCGGCACTAAGTTTTGGGGTGGTTTGTTACACAGCAGTAGATAATCAAAAGAGGAGGAGAAGGAAGAATGATCCTTAGAATGGGTATAAATCATCATAAAATGTGGATTCTAACTTCATCTTCTTTTTTTAATGCAATATATTTTATTTTATTTTATTAAAGATGTGGGTTACAATTCAGGGTTAAGTATACAAATGTTCATTATGCAGTTACCCTTGTTGATGAGGTGTGCCCCCGCCAGCAGAATCCCACTACTGCCAATCCTGCCCCACCCCCTGGCAATTTCCCACTATTGCCAATCCTTTTCTTATAGTATTACGATAATTGTTCAAGGTGAGAACTTCATCTTCTATGTGGGTACATGTATTATTTCCTCATCTGAGTCCTTAAAAGGATAATGAGTAAATACTTATTAGTTCCTGTTATAGACTGAATGTTTGTATCTCCCTAAATATTCATGTGTCTAAATCAAACCCCCAATATGATGGTATTGGAAGAGGGGTTTAGAGTGATTGGATCATGAGGATGGAGCTCTCATGAATGGGATTAGTGCTTGCTATACTTTCGATATTTGTTTTCTCCAAAATTTCATGTTGAAATTTGATACCCAGTGTTGGAGGTGGACCCTGCTGGGAGGTGTTTGAATCATGGGGGTGAATTCCTCATGAATGGCTTGGTGCTGTCCCTGAGGTAATGAGTGAGTTCTCACTCCTCGTTCATGAGAGAGCTGGTTGTTTAAAAGAGCACGGGGTCTCCTCTCTCTTCCTCCTTCTCTCTCGCCATGTGACACGCTGTGCACCCTAACCTTCTGCCATGATTGGAAGCTTCCTGAGGTCTCTCACCAGAAGCAGACACTGGCACCATGCTTCTTGTACAGCCTGTGGAACCATGAGCCAAATAAAACTTTTTACTTTATAAATTACTCAGCCTCAGGTATGCCTTTATAGCAATGCAAAATGGACGAATACAGTGTCCTTATACAAGAGACTCCAGAAAACTCCTTTGGCCCTTCTGCCACATGAGGACACAGTGAAAAGACAACATTCTAGGAATCTGGAAGCAGACTGCCATCAGACACCAAATCTGCAGGTGCCTTGATCTTGAACTTCCCAGCCTCCAGAACAGTGAGCAGTAAATGTCTCTTGTTTATAATCCACTCAGTCTATGGTATTCTGTTATAGAGCATGAATGGACTAAGACAATCCCTTTCCTCCAACTTTGCTTACACTGTGCTCTCTGTCTGGAGTCCCACTCCACCCTTTGCACCTGTTCAAGTCTTATCACCTCTCAAGGCACAACTCAGGCCCCTTCTCCAAAGAAGACCTCCCCCCATTCACTCTAGTCCTCAGCTTCTTCTGCCTTTCTGACCCATTCGAATGCTCGTCATCTGGACCACTCATTTGATTCTTCTTTTTGTTTTCAAACAGCTTAACTTTTTGTTTTCAAACAGCTTAACTAATACACTCTACATATTTAAAGAATACAGTCTGATTAATTTTGGAGTATGTATGTCTGTGTGAAACCATCACCACAGTCAAGATAATAAACACATCCATTACCCCAAAGTTTCCTTATGCCCCTTAGTAATCTCTTGACCTCCATCTCTCCATCCCCATCCCAGGTGATCACTGATCTGCTTTCTATCCTTATAAATTATTCACATTTTCTAGAGATTTACATAAGTGAAATCATACAGTACATAACTTTTTTTGCTCTGACTTCTTTCACTCAGCTTAATTATGTTGAAATTCATCTGCATTGTTGTATCACTCACCCACTTATTTATATATGTGTGTACACACACACACACACACACACACACACACACACACACACATTGAGTAGTATTCCATTGTATAGAAATACCAAAATTTGTTTTTCCATTCACCTGCTGAGGGCCAGTTTGGGGCTTTAATACACATAGGAGCCACAAACATTCACGTTTAAGTCTCTAGATACATGACAGACTTTATTTTCTCTTTGGTAAAATACCTATGAATGGAATGTCAGGATCATGTGATATGATATATGTTTAACTTCTTAAAAAACCGTCAAACCATTTTCCAAAGTGAATGTATCATTTTATATTCCCATCAGCATTCCATGAATTCCAGTGCCTTTGCAACCTTGCCAATATTTGATTTGGTCACTCTTAAATTTTAACCATTGTATTCAGTAGAAAGTAGTGTCTGATTTGGTTTTCATTTGCGTGTCCTTCATGATGAATGCTATTGAGCACCTTTTTATGTGCTTATTTGCCATCTGCATGTCTTCTTTGTTGAAGTATTTGTTCAGATCTTTTGTCCATTTTGGGGTTGTTTGTTTCCCTGTTATTGGGTTTAGAAATTTCTTATTGAGTTTTGAGAGTTCTTTGTCTATTCTAAATACAAGTCCTTTATCAGATATATGCTTTGCAAATATTATCTTCCAGACTTCAGATGGTTTTAAAAATCTTTTAACTGTTATTTTGAAGAGCATAAGTTTTAAATTTGTTCAAGTTTAATTTATCAATTTGTTCTTTTATGGACTGAGCTTTGATGTTGTTTCATAGAAATCTTTGCCTAATATAAGGTCATCATGATTTTCTCCAGTTTTCTTCCAGCAGTTTTGTAGTTTCTGGCTTTCTACTTAGGTGTGTAGTTCATTTTGTGTTACTTTTTGTATCTAGTATGATGTGCAGCTGAAAGTTTAATTTCTTGCTTGTAAGAATTTTGAGTCCTATTTGTTGAAAAGACTACCTTGTCTCCACTCACCAGCCTTTGTACCTTTTCAACAATCAGTTTCACATGCATCTGTGGGTCTGCTTCTGGATTTTGATAAGCAATCTCTGTTATCCCTATCTTTGTTCTTTTGTAGTTAATGCCTTTTTTCTCTGGCTGCTTTTAAGATTTTTTTTTAAATAACTGATTATGAGCAATTTGATTAGAACATGCCTTGTTGTTTTGTTCTTGTGTCTTGTCTATGGGGCCTGTTGGGCTTATAGTTTTCATCAAGTTTAGAAAGATCTTGGTTATTGTTTCTCTTTTCAAGTGAAGAATGGAACAACTTCAAGGAGCCTAATGTACCTGCATTTTAAGTTCCCATTGAAGAGCAGAGAAAGTCAGAAAATAGAAAAAAACAAAAACAAAAACAAAAAACAATATCAGCCTGGGCAACATGTTAAGACTTGTCTCTACAATAAATCAAAAAATTATCTGGGCATGGTGGTGCATGCCTGTAGTTCCAGCTACTTGGAAGGCTGAGGTGGAAGGATCTCCTGAGCCCAGCAGGTCGAGGCTGTGGTGGTCGTGAGCAAGTCACTGCACTCCAGCCTGGGCGACAGAGTGACTCCAACTCAAAAAATAAAAATAAAAATAAAATTTCATTTTTCTTTCTGTGTTGCATTTTGGATAGTTTCTGTTGCTATGTCTTTGAGGTCATGACTCTTTTCATCTGCAATATCTAATCTGCCATTAATCCTACCTTGTGTATTTTTTTTTCCTTCTCAAACATTGCAGTTTTCATCTGTAGAAGTTTGATTTGACTCACTTAACTCTTTGGACATGTGGGATACAGTGATAATAAGTTTTTGAGTGTCTTTATCTGCTAACTTAACATCTGCATTAGTTCCAGATTGGTTTTAATTGACTATTTTCCTAATTATGGACCATGTTTTTCTGCTCTTTCGTACGTGTGGTCATCTTCAGTTGGATGCCAGACATGAAGAATGTCACTTTGGTGGGTGCTGAAGACTTTCGTATTTCTATAAATATTTTTGAGCTTTGTTCTGGGATGCAGTTAAGTTACTTGGAAACTGTTTGATCTTTTTAGGTTTTGCTTTTATGATTTGTTAGGTGGCTCTGAAGTAGTGCTTAAGCCAATTATTTACCACTACAGAGGCAAGACTTTCCTCCGGAATCTACTCAGTGCTCTGTAAATTATGAGTTTTTCCAATATGGCTGGTAGAAACATATCCTGGGCCTGTGTGAGCACTGGGCACGGTTCCTTCTAATCCCTTTGAATGATCTTTCCCAGTCTTGGAGAGTTTCCCCACATGCATGTGCTGATAATATTTGGCTTCAGGGGATCCAATGCAGATCTTAGGAGTTCTCTGAGTACAGCTGTTTTCCTCTCTGTTACTCTAGCTTGCAAACTCTGGCAGCCTTGGTGTTCCTGGACACCTAATCTCCTCAACTCAGGGAGTCCTCCAGGTTCTCTCTGGGGTCCCTGTGGGTTAAATTGTGTCCCGGCAAAAAAGATATGTTAAAGTCCTAACCCCTAGTGCCTCATAATGTGGCCTTACTTGGAAATAGGATCTTTACAGAAGTAACCATAATTCCAATTGAGGCTATTGGAATGGGCCCTAATCCAATATGATTGGTGTCTTTACAAGAAGAGGTAACTTGGGCAGACAGAAGAGCAAGCGAAAACACACGGAGAGAAGATGGCGGCTGCAAGCCAAGGAATGCCTGAGCTCACAGAAGCTAGGGGACAGGCAGAGAACAGACTGTCCCTCACAGCCCTCGGAGGGAACCAATGCTGCTGACACTTTGATTTCAGACTTTCAGCCTTCAGAGCTGTGGCCAATACATTCCTGCTGTTTAAGCCACCCAGTCTGTGATACTTTCATGCCAGCAAACGAATACATCCTCCTCCCTTTGCAGCTTGGGACATCTATCCGGGCCACGAGTTGGAACGGGCGTAAGGCTCATGGCGTGTGCTTCCCGCCTCTCCCTCCTTTGCTGTCTGATGGCCCCTGTCTTAAAAACAAGCATCTGTTTGGTTTTTTGCTGTTGTCTCAGGTGGAAGGGTAAATGTGGTCCCTGTTACGCCCTCTTGGCTGGAAGAAGTTCCCACTCACTTGATTCTTAACCGTTATGGCACCCAGTGTCCTATTTCACATTCAGGTGACTATGTTTTGGCTTACTAATGGGATGATAACCTTTGCGATCAGAGACCTTTGCACAGCCATGATGCTGCCCTGCACACAACGGGAGTGTAATGCACATCTAAGCTCAGCCGTGTATTTTTGGTTCCCTGGACTCAGCACACCAAGGATTGACTCATGATCAATGGATGTGAAATTTCTTATTCCACTTGATATTTTTAGTGTGTGAAAATAGCCTGAAACTAAAATATTTCTGTTCCTATCTTGTTTTCAAAGAAGTGACACTCTGACTATTTCCTTTTTAAATTAACAGTCACGTATATTACAGCACAGAGCTACAGAAGAAATTCTTGGGCCCAAACCGCGCAGACTGTGAAGTAAAATGAACAACCTGTCACAGCTCATCTGGATTTCCTGTCTGTCATTTTTGTTTGTCTCTCGGCTCTTTTTAAGGAAGGATTTAACACTATTTGGTACCCAGGTTTTCCTTGACAGAGGTGTGAAAGGAATAGAAGATAATCACATTTTTGTTTCATCCTGGATATTCAAATTAACTCTTTTTTTTTAACTGTACTGCTAAAGGAAAATGTCCACTGAGAGCTAAAACATACACAAGAAATCTGGTCCGAGATTTTCAAGTATAAGCTTTTTGAATTGTAAAGATTTAATGTATTGTTTGCAAGGTGGGCAAGTTTGACATGCTTTGAACAGAGAGAAGAGGCCCTTTCATATGGCCAAACTGCAGAATGTGCTGATGACATAATTTCATATATTTATTCGACAATCATTAAGCACATCTCTACCTCAGGGCCTTTGCACATATTATTTCCTCAGCCCGGACTGCTCTTCTCTCAGATCTCTGCATGACTTACACCCTCATTTCATTCAGGCCTATCGTCCAGGATCACCTTCTCAACAAGGCCTTCCCTGCCATCCTAACAGAACATTGCAGTCTATGACCCCTTCCCCATGTGACATTCTTTCCACTTACTCTTCTTTATTTTCTTCATCTCACTTATCACTCACTACTTGACAGTCAAAAAAAGCTATACGTATACACACACACACATAGATGTTTATCTATTTTTTTTTTTTTTTGAGTTGAAGGGGTCTCACTCTGTTGCCCAGGTGGAATGCAGTGGCATGATCACAGCTCACCTTCTGGGCTTAGGCAATCCTCCCACCTTAGCCCCCTGAGTAGCTGGGACTACAGGTGGGTGCCACCATGCCTGGCTAATTATTTTATATTTTATTTTTTTGTATAGACAAGATCTGGTTATGTTGTCTAGGTTGTTCTCGAACTCCTGGCTTCAAGCAATCCTTCTGCCTTGGCCTTCCAAAGTGCTGGGATTACAGGCATAAGCCATGCGCCCGGTCTACACACATATGTTTATCTGACACACATACATTTATGTATTGTCTCTCTTCTCCTCCCACTCAAGTATCTACTCCATGGGAATGGAAATCTTTTCTGCTATATTCTAGAACCTAGATCATGCCAGGCACACAGTATGCATTTGGTTAATATTTGAATAAATGAACAAGAATTTACTGATTTTCACATGTGAGCAAAGGCAATGGAGGGAAGAAACTCAAAGTAAGCCCCCAGTCCCTCATTCCAAAGCATTCACCTTCCAAAGGAAAGGTAGACCCCCCAAAAAAAAAGCCATGACTATACCACAAAGCAAAAGAGTGGATTAAATAACACATTTTGAAATCACAAGCAAGGAGGGGTGGTTTTGAGAGGAGACTTGCTGCCGAAGTGTGGTGGGCAGAGGGGAGTAGAATGAGCTTCCAGCTGAAGGCCCAGAGCAAGCAGATATTTGGAGCTCTAGGAGTTAACAGAATGTTCTGGACCTGGGAGGGGTCCCGCGTGCTTTGTGAAGATGTGGCAGGAGATGAAGCCAGAATGGAGGTTCTGGGCCAGTGTTTGGAATTTATCTTAAAAGAGTTAAGTAAGACAGTGGTTGGTTGTGTGTGTGTGTGTGTGTGTGTGTGTGTGTGTGTTAATAGAATTAAATTTTATTTCTTTTTTTTGTAGAGATGAAGTCTGGCTACATTGCCTAGGTTGGTCTTGATCTCCTGGGCTCAAGCAATTCTTCCACCTCGTCCTTCCAAAGTGTTGGGGTTACAGGCGTGGGCCACTGTGCCCACCTGTAAGGCAGTAGTTTAAAACCATCTTGAGCTAATTAACCTCCTATCCAGGCAACCTGGATGCTTCTATGCATCCTGCTGAATGTGAACTTGTTAATGTGGTGACTACACTTATCTTGTTCCCTTTAACCTTGGAACGGATACCTCGCCTCTTAATGATTGTGTGTCATGAAAGTGTTGTCCACTGCGAGAATAATTAGCTGAAAATTTGCTCACTAGTTCATTTACTTTTGACATTTTAAAATAGAAACTTACCTTACATGGGATCTTTATGAATGTTTCTGTATAAAAAAACGAACCCAGCACCTTCTTGAGAAAGCTTCTGGATCTAGTTACATGGACCAAATGAATCCCGTGCAATCAAGGGAAGGACAGAAAAATGAAGTGGGGCATACATTATAATATTCTCCCCCCTGGGGGAGGAGGGGCACACCTCAGCAATGAGTACCTGCTCAGTGAATATTTGTACACCTAGCCCTGAATTGTACCCCACAATTTTAAATAAAAATTAAAAGAGGAAAAAAAAATATTCTCCCCACTTGAGCAGGGAAATATTATGGACTTAACGGAAATCTTACAGTATAGACTATCAAAGCTTTGCAAGCAGGCTAGTCGCTCACGCCTGTAATTCTAGCAGTTTGGGAGGTCAAGGCAGGAAGATCGCCTGAGCCCAGGAGTTTGAGGCTGTAGTGAGCTGTGATTGTGCCACTGCCCACCAGCCTGGGCGACAGAGAAAGACTCTGTTTCAAAAAAAAAAAAAGGAGAAGAAGAAAGAAAAAAAAGCTTTGCAAACAACTTCTCCTCCCATCCCTTCCCACCCCATCCAAATCCATCCAACTCTTCCACTTTCTGGATGAAAAACTGAGGCTAAGCTATGTCAGGGCTGCTCTAAACCACAGTCTTGAAGTGGACATTCGGCTAGTCTGCCCCATTTACTCTGAGTTTGGGGGAAGAGGCCATTGGTAGAGAAGGGCAGAGAAGAGTTAAATAAGATAAGAAATACGTAGTATCGAGTATATTGATGTTCAAATGAAGATCTCTTATGAGTACGGTGCACAGTCAGCTTGGGTCTATAGCTGGAACGAGATAGAAAAGAAATGTCTGCTTTCGGTGGGCTCCTCCACTCTCAGGATCCCATCCCCTGAAGGTACTGGTCCCCCGGAAAGCCTGAGGTACAGTATCCTAGCCCCATGATGATTGGAATGTGAACACTGATCTTCTTATTTTTAAATACATATCTATTTATTTCTAAATGGGCATGTTTTTGTTGGTTGGAGACAAGAGAGAATTCCATGGACTCTAAGGAAACCCTATTGCACTAGCTTCCACAGCAGTAGGAATTGGAATCCTTAGTGGGGTTTTTTTGTTGTTGTTTTTGTTTGTTTGGTTGTTGTCATGGTCGCACTCTGTGGCCCAGGCTGGAGTGCAGTGGCACGATCACAGTTCACCACAGCCTTTACCTCCTGGGCTCAGGTGATCCTTCTATCTCAGCCTTCTGAGTAGTTGGGACTACAGGCACATGCCACCACTCCCAGCTAACTTTCTCAGTTTTTGTAGAGACAAGGTCTCACTATGTTGCCTAGGTTGGTCTCAAACTCTTGGGCTCCAGCAATCCTCCCATCTCAGCCTCCCAAAGTACTGAAATTACGGGGCATGCTACCATGCCCAGTTAATTTGTTTTATTTTATGTAGAGACCAGATCTCACTACGTTGCCTAGGCTGGTCTCAGATTCTTGGGCTTAGATGATCCTCCTGGCCCATTTTTAATTATTGACCAAAGAAACACAGAGCTTTGCCTAGATAGTTAAGTGTCCTCTGTCTGACCTTGATCTGGTGAAGTAAGGAAGGGAACGGAGTGAGAATTGCTGGGTAAGTCTTGCTGTACTCACTTAACACCTGTGAGTAGTAGACTCATGTATTTTAAACAAATGGGTCATTCCAAAATAACCTTTCCAGGTCATTTCTCCAGGCTAAGTCCATTCAAAAACACTGCTCGAAAAATAGATTGCCTTGAGTACTGTTACATTCAGGGTCAAGGAACAGGCATTGCAGTACTCCACAGAGCTTGTTATATCAGCCAAGAGGAATGTATGCCAAGAGGAATGTATGCCGTCAACTGCCCTTCAAAGATGTGTGTCGTAGCCGAAGCTTCTCAACATCTCTCACTTGTGTTATATCTGAGGAGGAAAGGCTCTCGCTAGTCAGGGTAACTAACAATTTAGCTTTTGAAACACCATGTGGGGAAATCAGGATAAACAGGAGTCTTCTGATCCCTTGGATACTATTATTGAGCTAAAAATATGAGAATCAAAGAGGACAATGTTTTCTATATGACGAGAGGTCTTTTAAGTAGCCAACACTATCATTTTAATGCACTTAATTTTTTAAACGATGCCGCAGACTCCTATGTGGTAGAGAAGGGTTTTGGCATGTAGAATGTGGTGTCCAAGTCTCCCACATGTTGGTTATAAGTAAACTGAAAGTTGGATAAGGAAATAAGAGGGTGTGGGTGGGAGAGAGAACTTCACTTAATGTATTTGTGTTAATCTCCCAAACCACAGCTGTGAGTTTGGCATTAAGCAACATAAGATGGAGGGAGGGAAAAAGGAAGGGAGAGAGGGAGGGAGGGAAGGAGGGAAAAGGGAAGAGAAGGGAGGGAGGGAGGGAGGGAAAGGGAAAAGAAAAGAGAAGAAAAGGAAAGAAAGAAGACAGAAAGGCCACGCGAACTTTTGACCTGTAACCCTCTCAGCACTAGTTCTTCTTTGTTGACTGGCTCTGCCTATGTCTGGGTATCAAGACCGTGTTCATAATGAAAAAAAACGCTGAACTTGGATAAATAAGAAGACGTGGGTTAAAAAAATAGACTCTGCCACTCAAAGTCATGTGACCTTGGGCAAGTTGTCTGTTTTTCTTTCCTTCTTTCCTTCCTTCCTTCCTTCCTTCCTTCCTGTCTCCTCTCCCCTCCCCTCCCCTCCCCTCCCCTTCTCTCTTTCTCTTTCTTTTGAAACAGGGTCCAGCTCTGTCACCCAGGGTGAAATACGGAGGCATGATCACAGCTCAACCAAGCCTCCCATTTCAACCTCTTGAGTAGCTGGAATTACAAGCACATGCCACCGCACCCAACTTATTTATTTATTTATTTATTTGGAGAATCGGGATCTTACTATGTTGCCCAGGCTGGTCTCAAACTCCTGACCTCAAACAATCCTCCCACTTCAGCCTCCCAACGTGCTGGGATTACAAGTGTGAGCCACCACGCCCCACCTCAAATAGGCAATATAATTATCTTACAAGTAGTTATATAGACTTGGTGGGAACATCCTTAGAAATTGTCAAGCATTATACAAATGTGAAGGTTCAAAAGAAAACAGGCAGGCGCGGTGGCTCATGCCTGTAATCCCAGCACTTTGGAAGGCTGAGGTGAGAGGATTGCTTGAGCCCATAAGTTCGAGACCAGTCTGGACAACATAGCAAGATCTTGTCTCTACAAAAAAAAAAAAAATTAAATTAAATTAAAATTAGCCAGGCATGGTAGCGTGTGCCTGTAGTCCCAGCTACTCGGGAGACTGAGACAGAAGGCTCGCCTGAGCCCAGGAGATTGAGGCTATGGTAAGCCATGATGGTGGCCACTGCACTCTGGCCTTGGCAACCTACAAAGAAGTTAATTGAATGGATTGGGAGATGAGTCAGCATACCTAGTTTTGTCAGTACTCCTTTATAATGAATTACGGTGCCTGTAAAATTTCAGAAAACCCTACCAAGTGGCCTGGAGCCCTCGCCCCAGGGGCTCGGTGCATTCCACCCACCCACCAACCTACTCCATCTTTGGAGAACCAGAAGTCAAGGAATCAAGGAAACACATTCTCAGAATAAATGATGCCTATATCTTCATCTTTCTCAGACACCCAGATGCTGTGACAAGGATAAATGTGGATGGAGTGGGACCTTAAGGCAAGAAAGTGTTTCAGGATTGACTCTGTTGGCCGATTTTATTTACTGTTCTGTGCGGCAAATCCAATTAGGGCTCTGTTTCAACTGCTTTCCAGATCAGGGTTTATTATTTAGAATGAAAGTAGCTGCATTTCTACTGATATTTTGAAAAGTATGCAAAGATGAACTGCATTTTTGGTTGGCTGTTGCCTTTCCAGTTGCAACCATTGTCTGTTTTGGGGTTTCTCTAAGAATAAAAAGAACATTTTACAATCCTCCGTGAAAAGTCAGTGCCCATTTCTTCCTGCCTACAGAGGGAAGCTCCACATGTCCCCTGCCTCCCTGGATTCTTGCACAATTATTGTCTGTTTGGGAGAATTAGCATGGCTGGTACCATCCTAGTCTTTAATTTTGAGTACCAAAAAGAAGTTTAGCCTAGATATATACTGTGTCTATATGCCTTTGTTATTTACAAACTCTTTTTTGTTTGTTTGAGTCAGGGCCTCACTCTGTCATCCATGCTGGAGTGCAGTGGCACGATCACAGCTCACTGCAGCCTTGACCTCCTGGGCTCAGGTGATTTTCCATCTCAGCTTTCAAAGCAGCTGGGACTACAGGTGTGCGCCACCACACCCAGCTAATTTTTTTTGATTTATTGTAGACACAAGGTCTTGCCATGTTGTCCAGGCTGGTTTCGAACTCCTGGGCTCAGACAATCCTTTCGCTTTGGCCTCCCAAAGTGCTAGGATTATGAGCGAGAGCTTTAGGGTGTCCAGCCAGTCCTAAAGCTATGCTTTAGAATTAATTTCTTCTTCTTCTTTTTAATGTAAGGGTGCTACTTACCGTGAGTGGGTCATCATTTCCCTAACCTCCTGTGCTTTCTAGCAAAAACCAAGCCAGTGACTGCTTGATCAATGTGTGTGCCTGTGCCAGACTGGAAGCTCTGGCATCCCCGGCCCCATCCTTGAATTTAACACTCAGTTGTTCCACACATACTTGCTGAATTAATGGCTAAAAACTGGGGGGTGGGGGAACAGGAAGGATTTATGTTTGCACAAACATCCAAGCTGTCCAGGAACCGAGTCTGCAAAGTGGACTGTAAGTGGGAAAGGGGAACGAGGAGGGGAGACGTTCAGAGAGAAGAGGAACCACGAAGGCCGAGAGGAAGAAGGCTTAGCCCCACCCCGGAGGAGGTGCACTGACAAAACACAGGCACAAGGGGGCAGAGCAGAGCCGCTGTGAATGCCAACCTGTTGAACAGCTTGGACTTCGCTGGTGTTCTTTTAAAAATAGTATTTGTTAACGTGGAGTTGGCTTGAAAATACCATTTCCCTTGTTAAAAGGCACTGGAAGACCCAAATCCTTCTTTCATGGTGTCATCATGCATTCCCCAAACATTTTTATCCGTGTTGAATAGGAACAAAATATGCATCTGAAAGTCCTCGTGTGCTTTCTGTGGCCTCTTTGCAGGAGAGTTAAATTAGTTCCAGAAAAGAGCCAAGAAGCTCATGGATTTCCAGCAATCCACCCTCAAGGCTCGACCTCTGCTTGGGTACTGAGTGTGGGCTAATGAAAGGGCACTGAATTGGAATTTCAAAAACACGAATTCTAGTCCAGGTTTTGTCTTTCCCTGGCTGTGTGGTTTTGAGTAAGTCATTTAGCACCTCTGTGACATATTTTTTCTTATGTGAAAAATAGGGCAACTTATTAAGGGCCAGCATTTCTCAATCCGAGACAACGATTGGCTTGCAAGCTATCTACGCTCTCTACGAAAGACCCCAGAAGTAAGAAAAAGAGGCTGAGGAGGGCAAGGAAGAAGCATGTTGTAGTAACTCAAGGGAGGAGTAGAAGAGGAGGCGAGAAGGCTGGGGTTGGTCAAGAGCTGCCTCATTTTGGAAAAACACTCAACCCAGATCTCTCCAAGCTTGAACGTCTGTGGTTCTGCCATTTCCTACTTTATATCTTCACTTGGATATCTGCCACAAACTCTACTGCTCCATATGAAAGTCATCATCTTGTCTCCATAAGCCTTCTCTTTTCCAGGATGTTAGGAATAATGCTGCTTGTTCCTCTTGCCTTAATAACGCCCCCTCCCACCACCCCCTCCCCCCCGCCGCCTTCTATATGTCTTTTGAAAATGTCAAGGCTTAACCTATGCCCAGGTCTGTCTTGAACTTTCCCTGACTGAGCTGAGGATCCCTTCTCCTTTGGATGATTGTTCCTCCTGCTAGGGAGCAAGCTCAGTGATCTCCTAGTCACTTAGACTTAACCCTGGAGTCCTTGTCAGCCATTGTCTCTGGTTCCTGTCATAAGGCTAAACTCTGGAGAGGGATACAATAAAGGGGCTAACAAACACATACGCCATTGTAAAGTTCAGTGAGTTCCATAAAGAATAAAGGAATCTTAATGGAAAACAATGGGTAGGCACCTGTGAGAGAGCTGCCTGATTTGGGTGGTGAGAGAAGGATTCTCTGAGAAGGTGACATTTAAACTGAGACCTGAAGCAGGTGCAGGAGCCCACCAAGTGGGCAGGGCTTGGGGGTGTAGATAGCAGTGGGGGAAGTGCTTGCAGGGGCCCTGGGACTGAGGCAATTGGGAGTTGAGGGAAAGCCAATGTGACATGGAGGTAGTGAGCAAGTGATAAAGCGGGGTGGGGGTGGGGGGGTGGGGATGCAGGAAAAGGCACCTAGGGTTCTCCCGGCCAACCAGGGAATAGTTTTTTTCTAGTGGGGGTTGGCAGGTCATCTTTTATTTAGTCCTCTTAGTCATCATCTATAGCCAATCATCTATCACTTCTGGTTAGTATATGTTGTGAATATCTTTTCTATTTCTTACATTCTTTCCTTTTATTTTATTTTTTGAGTCAGAGTCTCACTCTATTGCCCAGGCTGGAGTGCAGTGACAGGATCATGGCTCACCACAGCCTTGACTTCCTGGCTTCAAGCAATCTTCCCTCCTCAGCCTCCCAAGTAGCTGGTATTATAGGCACGCATCTCCATGCCCAGCTAACTTTTTTGTAGCAACAAGGTGTTGCCACATTGCCCAAACTGGTCTCGAACTCCTGGGTTCAGGCAATCCTCCTGTCTTGGGCTCCCACAGTGCTGAGACTACAGGCATGAGCCGCCGCGCCCAGGCACATTCTTTCATTTTTAATGCCTGGTCTGGGCCTTCACCAGCCACAGATTTCCTCCCCCTTCCCAGTCATTCCTCTACCCCCAAGTCTACAAACTGCTGCCGACTGATCTTCCTCAACGCTTCTTTCATTCTATTATTCCACCACTCACAATCTTCTATGTCTTCCTAGTGCTGATCAAATATCAGTTATGTCCCGTTTTGTTTAAGATCTTCAACACCATGGCCCCATGTTGGCTATTCTGCCTCAGTACCCTATAACATTGTCCCTCGGGTCAATAATAAGAATCCTCTTCACAGATAAGATCCCAGGCATTATCATGCAATCAGGTTTTTGCGGTGATGTATAGGTGCCTTTGGTCTCCCCCCATTCCCTCTTCCTAACAGGGTTCAGCATTTTCTTCTGGTTTCCACTTCTTTTCCACTAGTCCATCCTGACTCAGCCAACTCATGCATCCCCTTTCCCTGACTACTGTCATTACTTTGAGGAGAGTGTGCAGAGTGACCGGAACCGGGCCAGAGTGCATTTTGGACTCTTGAATCCTAGGACTGAGATGCTGTCTCTCCTGGATGATGTGTGTATGAATGTGACACTCGGAACCTCTGTGGTCATTTCGCCACCCTGAGGTTGAGGCCGAAGCTGACATTATGGAAAGCAAGATGAAGAGATGGAAAGACGCTGCATCCTTCCCTAATGACATGGAACACTGGACTTCACCATTTCATGAGCCAAGAAAAACTTTGTATCTTTGATGCTAGCTCGATTGAGGCTTTCTGTTGCTTGTAACTAAGAGCATCCTAACTGTGTAAGCCTGTGCCAGGCAGTGTCCCAGCAAAGCCCTTGTTCTCACGAAGCTAACCTCCTACTTGAAGGGGGCATACCAGAAAACAAAAAACAAATAAGTAAGAAACGGTTATATATTGGTAAGTTCTATGAAGAAAGCAAAACAAAACAAACTGATGGAGAGGGCCGGGGACAGAATGGACAGAGGGAAGGCTACTTTAGAGGACTTCTCTGAGGAGGTGATATTTAATGAGAAACAGGAGCTAGCCATGAGTAGATGAGGGGGAAGAACGTTTCAGAAAAAGAGAACAGCCAGTGCAAAGGCCTTGCTGCAGGAACATGCTTGGTAGATCCCAGAACAGAAAGGAGGCATTGTGGCTGGACAAAGGGGAGTCTGGTATGAAAAACGGATGCTTGTTCCACTTTCCTTAAACATACCCCTCACCCCTCATACATCTTTTGAAAATGTCAAGACCCACCTCTGTCTGGAACTTTCCCTGACTGATCTGAGGATCCCCTCTCTGTGGTTTACAGAGTTCCCAGCCTACACCATCCTTTGCGCCCGGAAACTGGAACTTGGAAAGTAGCTTCTGTGTCTTCTAGGACCTTCTCGATTGACTGTCCTCCACTGAACTCTAGTCTTAGAGAGCAGCTTATGTTTTTTTGGTGTGTCCGTCACAAAAGCTTAAAGCCAGTAAGCTTCCTTGCTATGTAAATACACTGTGCTTCTAGACTCATGTGTCTCCTTATCAGGGGTCCTTTGGAACATTAGATTGAACCCTGTGGACCTGTCATTTATTGTAGGGTCAAAAATCTCAAACATCAGCCATGTCATATGATTCAACCCACATTATAGCATCATTTTAAATTATAGTTTGACTCTGCCACTAAATATGCCAATGCATTGGTCATGGTTCTACAAAAATCATCTTTTGGGCACTTGAGTCCTCTAAGGGGATACTCCCTTGTAATGAAGCTGTGTAACTTTGGTCACCTGACTGTCCTCTAAATTAGTTGTGGGCAGCAAGTTACTAAAACAACAACAACAACAATAACAGCCAAGACTATGCAACTTAGCATTTGCTTTAATTTTGGCCTGGATGCTGTATTTGAATTTTATGCATTTGGCTAGTTTTTGGTGATTTAATTTGAGAAGACCAATGAGTTATTAGTACATGTATGACTTTGTCCAGAAAGTCCTGGCCATTTTTGATAGAAACCATGGCTGTACCTAGCTATCCAGAAAGGAAGAGGCCGCCAGGTTCTCGCTCTAGGCCAGGAACTTGTTGGTGGAATTGCTTTTCAATGCCTGATTGCAAAAAGACAAATCAGTGCCTCCAGGGATACCCATCACGTGATCTGCCAAGACTGGTGAGAATTATCACCTTCCCTGAGCTAGGGGCCCTTCTTTCTCTCTCAAGTGGTAAAATGCCCATAGAGTTTACTTTTACTTTATAAGTCTGTGTTCACTAAGTAAGACATGTGTTTCAGAATTAATCGTTTATTTTTTTCATCCAGACCACAACATTTAGGTCATTCTTTGGACCTCAGTTCTCTCACCTGTAAATAGGACCTGGACTACATAATTACTAAGCTCATTTTTAGTGAAAGGCCGCATAGTTGATGACTGACTTTTCATCAGTAAGGTGTTCATGTGTTTATTACACCTCCCAACCCCTCACACACACCTTTTTTCATAGATCTGATTTTGATCATCATCTCTCATGTACCATTCCCAGGCAAGTTTCCTTTCAAGAGTGGAAATAAATCTTCTTATGAGCAATTCACATTTTGTGAACAACTTCATTACAGCTCAACCAAATTTCTTCAAACATGCCAAAGGCACTAAGAAGGACAACTTGAACATTTTAAAAGAAGCAGTTTGCGTTTGGGGAAAAAAAAATAGTAGAAAAAGTGTCTGAGTGATTTCTTAAGTGGCGAAATCCCCTTTTTTGCCCTTTTTCTTAAGTTTTAAAAATAGCCTAAATGAAATCTTACTCAACTTTCTACAAGAAAATATACCTTTAGGCTGAGAGACAGCATTAGAAATTTCATCCTAAAGAATTATTTTTGGGGGGGGGTATGGGGTGGAGTTATAAGAGCCTGAAGATAGAAGCTTCTAATTAAATTGCCCTCTCAACCAGAACTGCAGAGTATACGCTATAATCACCACAATTCAGTTTAAATCTGGGACAGAATGATAATTTTGTTAGTTCAGAGGTTTTTAAACTATGGCTCATAACTGCTGCAAAGTTTCCGATGGCTTTTCAAGGTTCTGCAAGGCGTGTGTATTTGCTGGGGGACCAGGGGACTTTCAGTCAGTGAATAAATAGGAGAGATTTCACAGTCTCAGGAAGTTTCAGTAGGTCTCAGATGACCAGGAAGTGCTGGGGTTGTCTTTCTGGCTTTGTGCATGACAACAAATCTCCAACAAATGGTTGGGTAGGAAGTTTGGAATGCTTTCTCATAATAGTGATGGATCTGCCGTTATTCCCCCACACCCTTCATCCCAGTTGATCTGCAGTGCAGGTCTGAGGAGTAAGGGCTGGTGACTGGAACCGTAATACCAGCACTTTGGGAGACCGAGGCAGGAGGATGGCTGGAGCCCTTGAGTTTGAGACCAAGCCTGGGCAACATAGCCAGACCTCATCCCTACAAAAAATCAAAAAATTAGCCGGACTTGGAAGGCTGAGACGGAAGGAAGTCCTGAGCCCAGCAGGTGGAGGCTGTGGAAGCTGTAATCGTGCCACTGCACTCCAGCCTGGGCAACAGAGTTGAGACTCCAACTCATAAACAAAACAAAACCCCTGCAGCCTCAAAGATGAGGAGGAAAAGGTCGTATGGCATAAGCATTCCAGTCAGAGGCACCAGCATGTATAAAGACCCTGAGGTGAGAAAGGGCTTGTCCCTTTCAAAGAACCAAAAAAGAAGCCCAATCGCTCGAGAGCAATGGTTCCTGGGGTGTAGGCCACAGATCCCTGGGAGGCCCCTTGAGACCCATTCGGGAGGTCAAAAATGTATATTCATAATAAGACTGGGATGTGATTTGCTTTTTTCACTGGGCTGGCATTTGCATGGATGGTACAAAAGCATTTGTGGATAAAACTGCTGGCCCTTCATGCTAATCCGGGAAATGGCACCAAACTGCACAAACAGTCACTGTATTTTTCACTGACGCACACTCAGAGTTTTCAAAAATGCCAGTTTCGGTCACGTGCAGTGACTCATGGCAGTAATCCCAGCACTTTGGGAGGCTAAGGCAGGAGGATTGCTTGAGTCAGGAGTTCGAGGTCAGCCTGGGCAACATAGCAAGACCTGGTCTCTACAAAAAATAAATAAAGTAGTTGGGCACGTCTGTAGTCCCAGATACTCAGGGGGCCGAGGAGAAAGGATTGCCTGAGCCCAGGAGGTTGCGTCTGCAGTGAAGTATGATTGTGCCACTGTACTCCAGTTTGGGCAACAAAGTGAGACCCCAACTCAAAAAAGAAAAAAAAATGCCAGTTTCACTTAAGGATGTTCTTGATGAAGTAGTAAAAATTATTAATTGTATTAAGTCTCAACTCTTGAGTGCACATTTTCTTAATGTTCTGTGTTGCTAACTGAAACGTATGCACAAAGCATTTCTGCAGCTTACTGAAGTCTGAGGGACATGTCTCAAAGAAAAGAGATGGTGTGGCTGAGCTGTGAGTGTCACTAGCCACTTTGTCAGGGGCACTGTTTTTACTCGAAAGAACAACTGACAGAAAAACCATGGCTATTGAGACTTGGGTAATGGGCAGATATTTTCTTGAAAACAAGTGAGGGATGCTCGTCACCTTGAGGAAAACAACTGGCAGGATTTGCTGCCAATGATGAAATTCAAGCCTTCAAGTGAACATTTTAAAATTTTGGAAAACTTGTATGTGTTCCAGAGACCTTGATATCTTCCCAACATTTACATGTGCTTTCCCTGGTAAGACTGATGGTGATAATATTCCAATTACCTGTCAGACAATATAATCTCTAATTTTGTCACTGAAACTTTCCAAAATCTCCTTTAGGAAAATGATATTTCATTTATAGATAAAGATACAGACATTCTAAATAGAATAGAATCAAATACCATATCAATAAACCAGGTAGAGTTTATTCCAGGAATGCAAAAGTGGGTTTTTTTTGTTTTGTTTTGTTTTTTATTCGGAGGTCTCACTCTGTCACCCAGGTTGGAGTGCAGTGGCACAATCACAGCTCACTGCAACCTCAACCTCCTGGGCTCAAGCAGTCCTCTTGCTTCAGTCTCCCGTGGCTAGTACTACAGGTGTGTGTCACCATGCCTGGCTGGTTTTTTTTATTTCCTGTAGAGGTGAGGTCTTGCTTTAGTGCCTTGGCTGGTCTTGAACTCCTGGGCTCAAGTAGTCCTCTTACCTCAGCTTCCTAAAGTGCTGGAATTAGAGGCATGAGCCACCACACCCAGCCTGAAAGTATTTTAATATCAGGAAACGAACATAGTATTACAGTCTTGTGCAGATTAACAATGAGAATACGTTCTGAGAAATGCATTGTTAGACAATTTCGTTGTGTGAACATTATAGAGTACTTACACATACCTAGAAGGCAGAGCCTACTACCCATCTAGGCTTCAGGACATGGTCTAGCCTATTGCTGCTAGACTACAAACCTGTACAGCACGTTACTATACTGAATATTGTAGGCTATTATAACACAGTGGTAAGTATCTGTGTATCCAAACACAGAAAAAGTACAGTCAAAATAAAGTATTATAATCTTATGGGACCACTGTCATATAGATGGTTCGTCATTGGCTGAGGCATCATTATGCAATGCATGACAAATGAAAAGAGAAAATTAATGTGATCTTATCAATACGCGCTTAAGAGGCATTAAAGGCAATGTAGCAGCCATTCCTAATGAAACTCTAAGTAGAACGGTAAGGAAATCACTTAAATATAATAAAATTATCTCCAAGAAAACCTTCCACCAAATGTGCTAAGGGCGGTATTAAAAACATTTCATTTAAAATCAAGATCTAAGGCCGAGTACAGTGGCTCACGCCTATAATCCTAGCATTTTGGGAGGCCGAGGTGAGAGGTTTCCCTGATCCCATGGGTTCGAGACCAATCTGGGCAACCTGGTGAGACCTCATCTCTACAATAAAATCAAAAAACTAGCCGGGTATGGTGGCGCACGCCTGTAGTTCCAGCTACTTAAAAGGCTAAGGTTGAAGGATCGCCGGAGCCCAGCAGGTAGAGGCTGTGGTGGCCATGAGCATGCCACTGCCCTCTAGCCTGGGTGACAGAGTGAGACTCTCTAAATAAATAGATAAATAAAATAAAATCAAGATCTGCACAGGAAAGCCTGCTGTGACTATGACAATTTGACTCTGTCTTGGAAAACCTCTGAATGCAGTAAACAAAGAGAGTCAGTCACTGGAGGAAATAGTCGAAAAGAAGATATAAATATTTTGCTGATGATATGAAAAGAGACTCTGAGCTTTTAAAAGTTAGGATTAATAAGAGAACACAATAATAAAAGGACATAAGACAACTACAGGTACATGATTAGCTTTTATCTATTCTAACAATAAGCATATACAAGAGAAGGGAAAATATTCTTCTATTCATCAAACGGTGAGCAAAAATACCTAGGAATATAGTGAATAAAGGTACATCTATGTGAAGAAAACAATCTTAGTAAGGGTCTCAAGACAAAGTGAATAAATGGAAAGATACACCATGTTCTTGGATGCAAAGACCAAATTTCATAACATTATCAATTCTCCCACAGCAAAATGTACTTTTTAATGCAGTTTACCACAATTAGTACTGCAACAGTGCTGGGGGGAGGGCAAGGGGGAGAGGGCACTAGATGAAATGATATAAAACTTCATAAGGAATAAATGTATTCATTTGAGAATAGATGCGGGAGAACAGCAGGGAAAGAATAAAAAAGAAGAATGAAAAGGGACTTGCTTTACCAGATATCAGAGTATGTTCTAGAACTGCTAGGAAGTAAATGTGGTCTTGATATGAGAATGAGAAATAGATCAGTAGAAGAGAAAAGAAGACCCAGAAATAACCTGGTATATGAGGATTTAATATACATTGTATATCAAATGTGGTTGTTCAATTTAGTGGGGAAAGAATACATTATTTTAAGAACAATACCACTATAATTGGTTATCCATCTAAAATAAAATAAAATTAAACTCCTATTTTATACTACACACAAAGAAATACATTCCCAGAAATACTGTAAACAACAAAACAGAACAAATAATTGCAGAAGGAGACTTCATGTACAATCTAGGGTCAAAAAAAACTTTTAACAAGATTAGAAAACACAGAGGCCATAAAAGAAAAATATAGTTGGCCACATTAGAAACATGGATGATTCCCTAAATATACAGAATTACTATTTGTCAATTTAAATAAAATTAGAATAGACTACCCCCAAATGCATATGGTAATAGATATTATAAACAAATTCAAAACACAAATGATAGATTTGGGAAAAAAATATTTGTAACCCGAGTTACAAAAAATTAATTTATATAATATAGAAAGAGGTCTTATAATTTGGCAACCCAATAGAAAAATTATGAAATAATAAGAACAGGCAATTTACAGAAGCACAAATTCAGAGAATCAACAAATGTTGCTTGAAATTACTATCGTCGGGGAAATGCAAATTAAAGTAATAACAAGACATCACATCATGCCCATCAGGCCTGCCAAAATGAAAGACAGTAAAAACATATATTATGAAGTTGAAATGTAAATTTCACAGCATTTTGGGAAAGTAGCAGTATCTATTAAAATTTAAAATATACACAGAAGAACAAACCGTGGTATGTACATTCAAAGGAATACTATTCAGTGGTAAAAAAGATAAAACTCATCTACACAAAACATTATGGTTCAATATCAAAAACCTTATGCTGACAAAATAATCCAGACACAAAAGAGTCCAGACTGTATGATTCTATTTATATCAAGTTCTAGAACAGCAAAAACTAATCTACAGCATTAGAATATATGCATTAGGCTGGGCACGGTGGCTCATGCCTATAATTTTAGCACCTTGGAAGGCCAAGGTAAGAGGATTTCCTGAGCTCAGGAGTTCGAGACCAGCCTGGACAACATAGCAAGACCTTGTCTTTATGATTTAAAAAAAAAAAAATTAGCCAAGTGTAGTTGGTTGCATGTGCCTATAGCCCGAGCTACTTGGGAGACTGAGGTGGAAGGATTGCCTGAGCCCAGGACATCAAGGCTGCAGTGAGCCTCCAGCCTGGGAGACAGAGTAACACACCAACTCAAATATATATATATATCTCAGGATGTTTAATAGCATTATTCAGAGTGCCAAAAAATAGGAACACATAGATACTGCATCGGTACAGAGTGGGATATTGAATCATGGTCGTGGGCATCAAGGACTTGCATACTGCCAATGACAATGGAAAGAACAGGGCTACACCAGTTGGCTGAGAGGGATTTCTATCTGGTATTATTCATAGACTTGGTGCAGAAAAGTATTTATGATATAATCCCATTTTGTGAAGCAATGATCCCAACCTCCGTATCAAAATGTGTACATGTGTATTTGCAAGAGTATGCTGTGTCTGTATCTTGTTATAGGAATATGGGGGAAATATAGAAAGATACATGTCAGGTCTGTTAACCTGGGTCACAAGGGGAGGGAGAGGAAAAAGAAAGGGAAGGTGCATCAAGCTAAGAGAAAAGGCAGAGCTAAAAACAACAGTGTGCATGGCATGATTACATGTGCGCATTTATATAATCAAAATTTACATTTATAGAGAATTACCCAAAGAAAAGGCTGTCAATCTTGCAGATATTTTAAGTTTGGATTAAACTAGAACTTCAGAGCTCTGTATTTTCTGTATTTGGATTACATCATTTTGGTCCTTCTTTATTTTTGTGGAATTGAACTTCAGCCCTCTCCATTTTACAGAGAAAGAACTAAAACTAAAGCAGCAAAGCTTAATTGACTTGCCAGGCCAGGCGTGGTGGCTCATGCCTGTAATCCCAGCACTTTGGGAGGCTGAGGCAGGAGGATTGCTTGGGGCCAGGAATACTGAGTTTTTTGGTGCCCTTTCAACATTGTGCCTGACATAAGTGCCTCCCAGAGGTCTCTGACCTGCTTGTCTCCACTAAGCAAAACCCTGTGCACCTCTGAGGTTCAGTTTTTTCATCTATAAAGTGGGACTGACAATGGTTTCTCTGCCCACTGCTCGCAGGGTGAGGAACTAAGAAGATATAAAGTCAAAGTTGCATGTGCAACATTCATGTTCTTGCCACTGGAGTTACTCACGATAAGCCAGCTGAATCCTCCAGCCTTGGACATGCGCCTGTGTGCTTGGCCTGTCCAACCGTGGCTGGGAAATCCCCAGAATCTCACCTTGGTTTGCATGGCCATTGGGCAGCTGCAGTTCCCAGTTCTGAGCATGTAGCATGAGAACGGACCTCTTAAGCCAGAGCAGTGTTTCTCTTACTTGATTGTGACATGGATTCCCTGGGATTTTGTTGAAAACCACATCAGTCAGTCTTAGTCAGTCTTGGGCGGGGCACAAGGGTCTGCATTTCTAACAAGCCCCCAGTGATGCTGGAGTCACCGCTCCACAGACCACAGTGGCTTTGGGGAGTGAGAAGCTACCAGGCTCCACACTTGGCAAATGGGTCAGAAAGACTGGGAAACACCCCCTCCCCCCAGATAATGACAGCACCCCCCACCCACAAGACACTGTTGTAAGCACTCCTCACAAGAGTCCTGTGAGACAGATTCTTTTATGTTGAAGCCCTCTCCAGCCAAAGAACACACTTCTAGTCGCACACGGGGATTTTTATTCAGCTTGCGACAGCAAGCGAGAACACACGGGAACCGCTGGAGGGAGTTGGAGGGGTGATGGCGGGCTCTGGGTTTGTGCTAGGAGTGTCCAAGGAGGGTCGGGGAAACCAGGGACCAGTTTTGGACTGAGTGCAATCCAGGAGCAGGGACAATTTGATGACGGGCACGTCTGGATCTTTCGTTTGTCCAGGAGGACCGTAAATGACGTGGGCTAGAACTGCCACTGGTGGAGAAGCAGTATCCAGTCAGTCAGAAGAGGGGATCTATGCTTGTGGGTACAGAGTGTCCTACTCTCTGTGCTATGTGACCTGTGGTGGTCTTGTTGCTGGTTTGTCCCCTACGGTCACAGAGTGACCTGGTCGGATTATTGTTTTTATTCTGTGAATGAAGTTTATATTTCTTCTGGGATCATTACAAACAGTATTGTCCCTCAGCCTGAGCAAGTCAGGCCCCTGTGCCTAGAGGGCTCCTCACATTTGAGTGACTTCCTTGGAATTTCTTTTTTTTTTTTTTTTTTTTTGAGTTGGAGTCTCACTCTGTCGCCCAGACTGGAGTGCAGTGGCTGCTCCCGGCCCCTGCAGCCTCGACCAGCTGGGCTCCGGCGATCCTTGGGCCTCAGCCTTCCAAGCAGCTGGAACTACAGGCGCACGCTACCATGCCCAGCTAATTTTTTTGATTTATTGTAGAGATGAGGTCTCGCCAAGTTGCCCAGGCGGGTCTCGAACCCGCGGGCTCAGGCAATCCACTCACGTCAGCCTCCCAAAGCGTGGAATTACAGGCTGAGCCACCGAGCCCAACTGGAATTTCTTTTTTTTTTTTTTTTGAGTTGAGTTGGGGTCTTAGTCTGTTGCCCAGGCTGGAGTGCAGTGGCACAATTACAGCTCACCACAGCCTTGACCTCCTGAGCTCAGGTGATCCTTCTGCCTCAGCTTCCTGAATAACTGAGACTACAGGCATGCACCACTATGCCTGACTGGAGACAAGGTCTTGCTATGTTGCCCAGGCTAGTCTCAAACTCCTGGACTCAAGCGATCCTCCTGCCTTGACTTCCTAAAGTACTAGGATTACAGGTGTGAGCCACTGTGCCTGTTCTTCCTTGGAATTTTCTAGGTCTCTCCCCAGTGCCTGAAACTGGCCAGGGCCATCACACCAGGGTGCTCTGAGTCCTGACTGAAACTCATATGGGCTGCAGGCCCTGTTTCTCCCCCTTCAGAGAACTCTCTGATTCTCTACCCTGAGCACAGGGTCACTTGATGCCCTGAGGGGCCCAAGGACCTCACACCCACATGATCTTCCATGGCTGTGTCTGGACACCTGCTCCAGGAGAGTAGCCTGGCAAGCAGCCTGTACCCGCCGGCTGCTGACACAGTATTTCTTTTGCAGGACTGTGCAAGATCGAGCTGCAGAATGGTCCTGACACGCTGGCGTGGATGGACTTAAATCGTTTATAAAGAAATATCGGCATGGGGCCTGCACATCTAAGGGTTGGACCTCATCCCAGCCTAGCCAGCAGGTGCTGAGACTATTTTTACTTTCTCCAGAATTATCACTTCCATTATACAGAAGAGAAGACTGAGGGTCACAGAGGTGAAGCAACTCTCCTGGGATTCCACAGCAGGGAGGCAGGGAAGCCGGGATTTCCACTCCAGTGGGCATGCTCCTGGGACTCCACTGTGTCCCCTCACCCTGTCTCCAACCCCAAGGCATCTGGATGCCTCTGGTACCATCTGTGCTCCATCCAGTGCCGATGGTTCCAATACTGCTCCTAGCTTTCAAGTTGCTTAAACGAGTTTTAATTTGTTTTTGTTTTTGTTTTTTTTTCTGCATGGTCCTTGGACATCTCCATGCATCTTCCACATTTTGCTCTTCCCTTTTTTCCTCTTTCTGACTTTCCTGTGGACCACTTCCGATCAGGGGCCTCCCCTGCTCTTTTCAAGCCCCGGGCCCAGATTTGTCACGGACAATAGGAACACTCCAGAGCGTTAACTTTGGCTTCATGCGAACACCAGAGGCTGTGAACGAGGAAGAATGTTCTCTCAAATGGCAGGAGGACTATCCAGATTGCTGGGGGTGGTGCCGAGGTTAGCTGTGAGGAGGAGGCGCTGGGTGTGTGGGCAGAAATGCGAAATGTGCTAAGGCTTCTATTATGGGGTCAGCCCACCTAGCGTGGTCACCCTCCCCTATGCTGATTTCAAGAACTGGAAATGGGGGGATGCTGTGCCATGACTAAGCCTCTTGGCTTGGCGTCCTTTCAATGGAGAAAGGTAGCCCTGTTGCTTCAGTGGGATGAGGCCTGTTTTCTGCTGCTGGAGAAGATTCCAGAACACCAAAGTACTAGGAAGTTTCTCTGTGTGAGTCCAGTGGTCCGCCAACCTTAGAGAAAGTGTCTAGGGTGGAAAGAGCGTTGATTTTGGGGTCCACTGACCTGGGCTGGAATAGCAACTCTGGAAGTCTGTTAGCTACGTGATCCTGCAAAAGTGACATAAGCCCTCTGTGCCTCAGTTTCCTCATGTGAAGAGTGAGGATAATCATTCTTTCTTCAAATGGTTGCTGCAAGGTTTGAATAAGATGACGTCAGTGCAGTGCCTGGTACATTGCAGCTACTGTTACCATTTTTGTCATATTAGACTGTCTTATCAAGGACAGTCTGAGATCATGGGCTGGCTTTCTCTGTGTCACTTTAAAAAGTTCCTAAAACTTCCGAGCATAGCAGCTCATGCCTGTAACCTCAGCACTTTGGGAGGCTGAAGTGGGAGGATCGCTTGAGCCTAAGAATTTGAGACCAGCCTGGGCAACAGAGCGAGACCTTGTCTCTACAAAAAATCAGGTGGACATGGTAGCATGTGTCTGTAGTCTCAGCCACTCAGGAGGCTGAGGCAGAAGGATCACCTGAGCTCAGGAGATCGAGGCTGCAGTGGGCTAAGATCATGCCACTATACTTCAGCCTGGGAGACAGTGAGACTCCAACTCAAAAAACAAACAAAGTTCAGGAAACCTCTCCCACATACACATAGTTTGCTTTAAAAAAAAAAAAAATCGGTTGCAAATCAGTCATCCATCAATATATTCAAACCTTTTGCACCCACTTTACACTTTCAGTCTGTATCATACCAGAAGGTAATAAAGTTCAAAAGCCCTGTGGCCTGTTATGTAACAAAGCTTCTTTCATTTACCGAGAAACTTCCACTCTCCCCAGTTCAATGTCAAATCAGTCCAAGTTCACTGTATTCATAACTTTCATAACTTCCTAGATACTGGAATATCTTCCCCCCCCCTTAGCATTTTATTTATCCCTTACCAAAGGTTTTCTGGTAATTTAAAGTCTTTACTGAAAACACACCTGTCAGAACATTCCAGAGGTGAGCCCACCATCCTCTTATATTTTTCAGCATCAGTGTTTTTGTTCTAAGGCCCAGAGATGCGCTGGCTGTTCAGGCTCACGCGCTCCTGTGCCTTGCCAGAGACTGGAGTCTGTGATGCGGGTGTCATGGCAGCCACAGCGTGGGACGCCTGGCAGCCTCGTTTGGGGTCAGTTGCATCAGGCCTGAATCCCATCTCTACTGATTAGCAGTTTGTTTGTTTGTTTTTTCCTTTTAATTTTTATTTAAAATTGTGGGGTACAATTCAGGACTAGGTATACAAATATTCACTGTACAGGTACCCTTATCGATGAGGTGTGCCCCCTCTTCCCCAGGCAGATATTGACTACTGTCAATCCCACCTCCCTATCCCCCCACCCCCCCTCCCCACAGTTTCCCGCCACTTTCAATCCTTTTCTTGTAGTAATATGGTGTTGTTCAAGGTCCACTTACGAGTGAGAACATGTGATACTCAGCTCTTTGTTTATGTGAGAGATCACTCAGTATTA
>CAUYQG010129571.1:0-19580 GCA_963574415.1 Tarsius wallacei
TGCCTGAACCTGCAGGTTCGAGACCCGCCTGGGCAACTTGGAGAGACCTCATCTCTACAATAAATCAAAAAATTAGCCAGGCGTGGTAGCACGCGCCTGTAGTTCCAGCTACTTGGAAGGCTGAGGCGGAAGGATCGCCGGAGCCCAGCAGGTCGAGGCTGCAGTAGCCGGGAGCAGCCACTGCACTCCAGTCTGGGCGACAGAGTGAGACTCCAACTCAAAAAAAAAGGAAAACTACCAAATATTAGACTGATGCATAAGTTTGTAGCATTTGTTTTGGGCATGGCAACACAGCGGTGCTGAGAGTTTATCATTTGTCATTTGGAGTGACAGTGTTGTGCTTGTGACTGTGTCTTGCATTTTGCAGATTTGAAGAAAGTTAGTGCTATTTGTGGGCTAAAGAGTGTTGAGTGGAAAAAACAAACACTTCCAACATATTCTTCTGTTTGAGTTTAACAGAGGAGTCAAGGCAGCAAAGGCAACATGAAACATTTGTGTCATGTACTGGGGAACACCATTTCATGACAAAAGAATGGTTTTGTCATTTCAAAGAGGGCCACTTTGGCGGAGGATTTGTGTTCCTCAGGGTCATGAGAGCAAAAACATGAAACCGACCCTACTGCCCATCGAAAGTGGACTGGATAAAAAAGATGTGGTACATATACACGATGGAGTATTATGCAGCCATGAAGAAGAACAAAATCATGGACTTCACAGCAAATAGGATGGAGTTGGAGAACCATCACACGAAATGATCTATCACATAAACAAATAACTGAATATGGTATATTTGCACTCATAAGTGGGCCCTGGACAATAATCACATGAACACAAGAGAGAGATTGGCAGTCACTGGGCACTGCTAGGGGAAGGAAGAAGAGGAAAGGGTGGGGGGGCACATAACAACACAAAGGGTACCAGGTTCACTACCAGGTGAATGAAAGCCAGTTGGAAGCCCAAACTTTGCCTGCATGTAGCCTACCTATTAGTTAATCCTTACTTGTGCCCCACATGTCTGTAATAAAATAAAACGACAAAAAAAAGACGACCACTTTGACCTGAGTGATTCGCCACATTCGGAAAGATCATTGGGCTTTGATGAAGACTGTTTTAACACTTGAATCCATGATGAGCCATGTCAGTCAACTTGAGAACTGGCAAACATGATGAACAGTGATCAGTCAACCATCGTGTGACATTTGTGTTCCCTGAGCAAGTGAAAAATGCTATGAACTTATGCATCAGCCCAATGGTTGTAAATGTGAGTCCCATACATTGTCCTATTTTACAGAAGTAACTCTTGAAAGAGGTCATACCTTGAAAAGTCATAGAAAGTGGGTTTAAGTGACTACAGGAAACACTCAAGCTAGACATATAAAGAATTTCATGGAGGCAAGATTGATTATTCACTGGAACTTGATGTTGAATGAGTTATAAGATAGATATTTAATAGAAAGGTCTTTTTTTACTTTTATTAAAAACATGATATTTGTTGGATGACAGTAACAATTTGACTACAGGCAGATTAGATGATGAGTTATTGGATTAAAAATCGTTTCTATAAAGCCTTATGGTTATCTAAGAAATATCTCTGATCTCTCTTTTTTAAAAGCCCGTAAAATATGCCTGTGTTCATAAGAAACAGTCTAAGCATTAAGCATTAGGATGTACCTACTTTTTAGCCTACTAGAATCCTGGAATGAATGGAACAATGGATTTCTCAGACTGTTTTTCAAACATAAAATGTTCAAAAATGAAAAAAAAGTCACTTTTTCGCCATAAGCAAGAATATCTGGCATTCTTCAGACCTAAATTTATTCAAATCTATTTTCTATTCATCCACTCCATTCATCTGCCAAAAGATTACTTCCTAATATGCCATGAAGTATGAAATGAATGGATGAATAATGAAGTGAAGATAACTAATAATTATACTCTTGTAATAGCTATAGTAGAAATTTTTAAAGCCACAGACTTAAAATCCTATGTGAGATAAATATTCCTTCATTCGACTCCGTGTTCTAATATAGTGAAAGTTAATATTGTGGAATTAAATTGCTACCTGAATCATGACTGGTAGCATTTTTGAAAAGGGAATGCCAAACTACTTTAAGAAGATTTCAAATGACAGAAGAACCAAGGGAGAATCTTAACTAAAATTGGAGCAGAAAGAAATCCCTGTCACTAAGAGATTGACACTTTCATTCTTCCCCTAATTATTTCAGTCAGAAATGTCTTTCATTATAAACTGCCTCAGTAAGCCCAGTTATCACTGCTCTTGGATTAAACACTGAATTTCTCTTACTATTTTTCTGCACACAGTCATTCATATAGTACTAATTTTATTCCTGGCCTCCTTCCAATTGCCATATTCTATTCTATGAAAGAATTCAAGGTGAGCACTGTTCCCAAGGAATACCTAGTTTCCATCTGTTTTGCTTCAGGGAAGTCAATGAAACCAGTCATCAAAACATTCACATCTTCATCTTCTCAATACTAATAAGCTCTATACTGAAAGAACCGTGTTAAGTCTGTCCCACGATAGAATTGTATATTCTAAATTGTTCTGGTGTAATAATGCTATGTTCCAACATAATCAGCATTGGCAGCATCTAGTTTATTCTTTCCTCACGCTCAACCATTTCGTATGTTTCTAGATTCATAAGAAGTCACTATCTTGTTTAATCAAGATACTCCATAGTGTATCAACAGGACACTTATAAACTAATAATTCTCAAAATATCTATGGGAGGGACAATCTCTTAAAATCTTCTGTCACTGTGCAATAGCTTTTGTAAAATACAATGAAAATGAATAACTAGGAATGATACTGGATATCAGCAAAAATCAAATTGCTTTAAAAAATATAAGGGCTTACTTTCAAGTTTCATATTTACCTTGTTATAAACCAGCACCACTCCAGAAAGCATGTCTCGAACAGCAATGTTTTAAAACATTCTTGTTTCATTTTCCCAATCTTTTGTCACATGAGTGCATCACTGTTGTACCAAGAGCAGGGAGGTAGGAACAGTCATCCTGGACACAGGCAACAGGAAGTTATATCGTCTGTAGAGAATTTTATTTTTTCTGTTTTTATTTTAGTATCATGGGGTACCTGTGAGGATTTGTTTATATAAGTATATTGCGTGAAAGTGAAATTTGGGCTTCTTTTTTATCTTAAAGATGTAGGGTACAATTCAAGGTTAGGTACATAAGTGGTTATCATACAGGTGAAGCTTGGGCCTCCCATTGGTTCTCACTTTGTCTGGTTTGGAATCAGGTACCCTTCTGTGCTATGTGCCCCCTGCTCCTTCCCCTGGCAGTGATCCGCTACTGCCAATCTCTTTCATGAAGTATTACGATAAATCTGCAGGGTCCATTTATGAGTGAGAACATGCAGTACTCAGTTCTTTGTTTCTGTGATAGATCACTAAGTATGACAGTGAGCCAACCTTTCTGGCAGTGACAATGGTACCCAACAGGTGGTTTTATATTCTGTATACCCTCTCCATCCCTCCTTCTCTCCTGTAGTAGTGCTCAGTGTCTGTGGTTCCCATCATTGTGCCTGTGTGTGTCCAGTGTTTAGCTTCCACTTATAAATGAGAAAGTGCAGTATTCAGTTTTTTGTTTTTGTGACAATTGACTTAGAATGATGGTCTCCAACTTCATCCATATTGCTTTGATTTTGCTCTTCTTATAACTATGTAGTATTCCAGTCCACCATCAGTGGGCATCTGGGTTGCGTCTATGTTTTTGCTATTGTAAATAGCTCTGCAATACACATATGAGTGCAGGTGTCTTTTTGGTAGAATGATTTATATTCCTTTGGGTGGGATTGCCGAGTCGAATGGTAACTTTATTTTTAGCTCTTTGAAAAATCGCCAATATAGTTGGAAAAGCATACTCATACCTAAATTGGGCGTCAATACTGATCAGGATAAGTTATTGACTTTGAGTAGGGTAGAAGGTACCCAAAGGAATCACCTTGCCATCAGGTGGTTGGGGTGTCTCCTGAAGAGATAAAATCACATTGGGAGTCAGTTTGCATTTCTGTTGGAAGGTCAGACATTCAACAACAGGAAAGGCTTCATTTGCTACTGGGCCCAGGCATAGTGTCCATGTCTGCCTCCATGACTCATCTGTTCTTGAGCAAATTGGGTAAGCACTGAGGTGGCTGAGAACAGGAGCTGGCTGACACCTATTAGTCTAGTCATCCCTTCCACTTGTCGTCTGGTGCATCTTGTACAGTGGGTGCTGTCTGGTGGACACTGATGTGCAGTACAAAGACTGCACACTTTGCTCCCCCTCTCACAGATGCATTCACATGCCTCTTTCCCAGAACACTTCTGTTCCCTTACTCTCACAGAGGTCTGACCTAGGAGATTTTACACATGTGTGTGTGTGTGTGTGTGTGTGTGTGTGTAAAAACACACATATATATGTATATATATTCATTTCATATATGTTTCTGTATTTATCTGTATTTATTGAAATTCATGAGTTCACACCAATATCTTTGATTCCATCTAACACCATGAGTGCCCTAGCACTCATTCAAGTTTTCTCCCTTTTCATATTAACTTCCTTCTCCAACAGTGAGAAACCTGGTTCCTTTTATTCTTAATAAGTTTACTTATTTGTGTGTATATATATATATATATAAAAGCCAGACATGGTGGTGCACACCTGTAGTCCTAGCTACTTGGGAGGCTGAGGTGAAAGGATCGCCTGAGCCCAGGAGGTTAAGGATACAGTGAGTTGCCAGGAGGTTAAGGCTGCGGTGAGCTGTGATTGTGCCACTGCAATCCAGCCTGGGCAACAGAGTGAGACCCCGAATCAAAAAAAAAAAAGAGTTGGTAGAATGCATTTTGTTAAAAAAATCTCATTTTATTATACTTTGATAATATTTTATGGTGCTTATAACAATAATGGCTATTTGTATGACTTATTTTTTCCAGAGAGCTTTTATCTATAGTACCCTAATTCAGTGTTCTTTCATTCGCTTATATTCTTTTTTAGATGTGTTAGTGAAGTAGTAAAAATCAACTGATAAGGGAAACTTTCCTATTAGTAGGTAGCTATCACTAGGCCCTTAAAAGAAACATAAGAAGAAAAACAAAACTACTTTGGGGAAAAAAAAAAGGAGAAGAGGCAGAAATAGAAGTGCCTGATGTCCATTTAAGGACTCTGGCATAATTGAAGTTGCTAATTACTTTCTATTGCAGCAAAATGGGCTAGGTTACCTTTGCCTGTGTCCTACTAAATCACTGCCTAAAAACTGCTCTAGAATTGGAAAGTTCTGAGTGTATTTTGAACTCCAAAAATTTCTTCTTAAGTTGCTACAGGAAACTCATCTAAGTATTTCAGGCACTCCAATTCTTAGTCGAGAGGAAGGGATTTCAGAATGTTAGGAGAAAAAAGACATTTCATCAAGCCATTATGGGGTAGACGGTTAATATATTTTTGGCTGCACAACTCCCCTGGAACACCCTTCCTGCACTGGGAACTTCTCCATTTTTTGAGTCCTGCTCTTCCCAAGACAGAAGCCAGGAACTCTTTCCCACCACCCACGCAACTAGGCACCAGCAAGTAACAGACGCCTTCCCAATCAAACACACTCATGCAACACCTCAGCTCAGAACCTGGTGACCCACCTAAGCTGGTGCTGCACCGATTCCCTCTGGGACGAGTGACTGCAAAAAGATGGGCTTCCAGGCATCCTAGGTGAAGGTTCAGCTGCAAGTTGCAGACTTTCTTCAGGGTCAGCAGCAAGCCTTGGCATTGCCTGCCCCTGGTGCCTCCACAGGGGCCTTCCTGTGGTAGAAGCTGCACATTGCTCTTGGCGGTATAACCTTTATTTGTTTTTGAGTTGGAGTCTCACTCTGTCATCCAGGCTGGAGTGCAGTGGCACACTCATGGCCACCCCAGCTTCTACCTCCTGGGCTCCGGCGATCCTTCCACCTCAGCCTTCCAAGTAGCCAGAACTACAGGTGCACACTACCACACCTGGCTAATTTTTTTTATTTATTGTAGAGACGAGGTCTTGCCAAGTTGCCCGGGCTGGTCTCAAACCCGCGGGCTCAAGCAATCCACTCTCCTCAGCCTCCCAAGGTGCCGGGATTACAGAATGAGCCACCGAGCCCCACCAATATAACCTTTAAAGTGGATTCTCGGGTCCTCCAGAGTCTTGTGCTATCAATATCATTTCATACATTTATTTTCTGCTTAAACTAGCTAGAGCACATTTTGTCACCTGCAACCAAGAGCAGACTGATGCACCTTTTATATGCAAAGCTACGATGTAGGAAATTTAAAGATGAATGGCATCATATCCTCAGGGAGCACATAGTATGATAGAGAGGGTAAAATGTAAAGAACTATAATATACAGTAGGCTTGAGAGGGCAGAAGAGTGTTGAAGGTAAGAACAACCCTTTTGGAGACAGACTGCCTGAGGTTCAAATCCTGGCCCCACCATTGTGAACTGCGATTCCTTAGACAAGTTACTTAATTTCTCTGTGCCCCAGTTTCCCTATCTGTAAAATGGGGATAATAATGTGACTATCTTACAGAGTTTTATGGTGGAGAGTCCTGATTGTCTTCCCACATCCCATCTCTCTTCTCTGGGCATGTGGCTGCCCAGATTGTATTTTTCAACCTCCTTTAAAACTAACTAGATACAGCCATGTGACTAAGTGTTAACCGGTGGAATGATAGGAAAAGTAATGTGCACAAGCTTGGCTTCGGTTGTTTGAAAGGAAATTCCTTATCCTGGACTTAAATTCTTTCTTCTCCTTCCACCCAACTGTTTGAAAATGGTGATTCTGGGTGATGAATGGTGATGGTGAAGCTGAATGCTGAGGATGGCAGCGTCACCCTGCTAGTCTGGGTTCATGAATGACTGTTGAGCAGAGCAATTCATCTTCCATCATTGGACTGCTTAAGGGAGAAATCAGTGTCTTGATTCTTTACGCTTGTGTATCATAGGGGCAATTTGTCACATCAACTCTAGCTTTTACCCTAAATACTATAGTTATTACAAGGACTAAATACACACAGTTACATATAACTTAGAACAGGAGCTGGCTCGAAGCAGGCACTATGTATGTTTTAGCTAGTTTAGGTCAATTTTGTTTTCATATAAAGGCACTGAGACCCAGATAGATTAAGCAACTGACCCATGGCTATATTTAAAAGTGTCAAAATTAGGATTTAAACCTAGGTCTGTCTGCCCCAGGACTATACATGAGTTTCAAAATACAAATTTTGTTATTTATACATTTATATTGTTTTATATAATGTTCACACTTATGTAAAAATGAGGCCCTAACCAATCTTATCACCCAGAACTCATATTTATTAGATTTCCTTGAAGGTCAAGAGGTTTCCTTTCTATCCCAGACTTCCCTCATCATCTTACTAACACTGAAATAAACTAGCAGGGGAATAGGAAGTGGGTGGTATTATCTATCCAGAGTTGAGGCCTAGGAAGGGAGGTAACCATGAGGAAAGGGGTCTAAGTCTCACTGAAAAGGCTATCCATGAGGTCTAAGTGGGTAGGAAAAAAAGAAAGGACAAAGAGATCAAGGGGCTTTGAGGACAGTGATTACCTGTCTCTCTAGGTATATAAAGATAGAAGGATGGAGGCAGAGGTCATAGCAGAGAATTCCAGACCCAGCACAAAATCTGTCTCAACCTTTTTCACTATAGTATGTATATATCTATTTTTTCTTCCATTTCAATTGTCAATGAGATCTCTGAATCACCTCCTTGGAGAGGTAAATTTTTTTATGTTAGCAGCCCATATCATTTCACTGCATCCTGTTTTCAAAGAGATTTATTCATTTCATGGTTTATTTGCCCAGATTGACTCTTTACTACCTAATAAGTAGTTTTTCTGGGCCTGGTAGCATTTGTGTCCAAGGTGACATTTGATTGACAGCTCTGTTGTACAACAATAATGGGGAACACCTAGGACTGCAAGGGAAGAAGAGACCTAGGGTTTATTGAACACCCACTATATATTTGACATTTTGAGCCTATAATTCTCTTTACTTCTAGTAATTCATGGTATGTTATTATCCCAGGTTTTAGGCATGAAAAATCTGAAGTTCAAAGAGGTTATATAACTTGTCTAGGATCACAGATTTAGCAAGGGGAGGAACTGGCAATCAAGCTCAACTTCCTCTAACTCTGAAGTCTACACCCTTACCACTCTACTTTGTGGGCACAACCATGAGGTGGCTGCCATTCAGACTGAAATGAATTTTCTCTTTAAAATGGGGATGATAATGGTACTTACCTCATGTAACCAAATCAAATCAAATAATGTGTGCACTTAGCACAGTGCCTGGCACATTGTACATGTTTAATTATACACGTGGCCCTGCTTGGGAAGATCTGTATGTAACCATGAAAAGATAAAGCTCTAATGGTGTTTCCTTTTGCCCTGAAGCCGGAGATCTATGAATCTCTCTTGTCAGCTTGTTGGGTTCCCTGACCTGTGAGTAGACCCTCTGGACTAGTTGTTCCGGTTTGGTATTAACTAAAGAATGATCATATTAAGTCAAAAAATAATGTGACAATTGACTTTTCTTGGTTGTTCTACAGGGTAAACAAGGGCAAAGAAGTGGAAGTTATAGAAAGGCAGACTCCCAACAATATTTAGACGGGCATTCTGTTTGACAGATGTTTCTTAGGGAAGTGGAGTGAATATGTCCAAGTTGACCAGGGGACCATCTGGCAAAAGTGGTATGTGACAGCATCCTGTGCTGGGCAGGACACTGGACTACAATAATTTGCTCCAGACTCCACGCTAAATTTCTATCACTTTTTTGTAGGTTGGGGAGAACTGTTCTATTTATTTACTTCCTGGGTGATTTCGGGACATCTCAACTTTGAAATCTATATGGATTATGCTTGATGGAAGACAGCTTTTCTCTATCAAAAGCCACTTTTCCCATTTGTCTTTCCCTGCACCTTTTGAGGGAGGAACCGTGTTGAGCATCTGCTCCCAGATTCATGTCCTGTCCTCCAGCTATGAAGAACACCCCCGTTCCTGTGGGGGTGGGAGGCTTGGCTCTCCTTTTAGAAATTCCCTTCTGTGCTGCGCTAATCACACCCTCAGTACATTTCACATCCTATTTTTGGGAGCAAAGTATAAAGAATCCCAGCACCAACAGCAGTTTCTGTGGCAACCTGCATCGCCCCCCCTTGCTTGTCCAGCTGTGCAAAATTAAATTCTAAAAGAGGCCATTTTACATCACACAAAGGAGAGCCACCATGCAGGTTCTTTTTAAATGAAGGTTTTCTTCTAAGTTAAGAGGGAACTAGATGAGAATTAGATTAGCGGATGAGTGGGTGAATAAAAGAAATAGAACCTTTGCTTAGAACTAGAACTCTTATAAAATCCCAGGTGTTGCCCAGGCATGCCCTAGTTGCCCTGATTTTTTTTTTCCACAGGACATCATTTCAGACACAAAAATAGAATTTAGACCAATGAAAACTAGGTTTGAATATTTTTATCAGAGGAGTTTGTTGGTAAGTTCCTCTTCATGGGGTCTTTCTGCATAAGTTACTAGGCCAGACTAGACTACAAATGGACAAGTTTCTCACCTTCTCTTGAGTGGCTCTTTCAAGCCACTATCCTAGCTGAGAGAAGATGTGCACAAACCCTGCCTTCCTCACACAGTCAACACAGGCAGCATCTTCCTGGGCCAGGACCAAGGGTAGACCTGTAAAAGCAACTTCCTAAAGTGTGATCTGGGGGGTGGGGGAGTCACCAAAAGACCACCAAAACAATCCTCCCAGGGTCCTCTCATGTCCTAGGTGATCATTATAACCACTGCTTTGGGGTGACATCATTTGCTTCCATATGATTCTTGAACATTGCAAATATGCTTCTGGGTAGAGTAGCATTTTATAATTAAATCTAATTTTACATTTGCTTGCTTATAAGACAACATGAGCCAGCCTATATTTTAAAAGATATTTATTCTCAGACCATTAATATAGAGACCACGGAAAGGAGTAAATATTTCCAAACCTAGACTAACATCATTATCATGCTTAAATGTTAATTGAGTTCCAAATTTCCTGAAGCTAGTCCAATATAATTTTTATTATAATTTATTATATGATTATTTTCTGCTAAAAAGACATCCGTTTTCCAAGAAAGAGACATTCTTCTGGTACTGAATTCTTAAAAGAGACTCTTGTATGTAGAAAACAGGAATAAATGTTTTCAACTGTCATTTAGGAAAAGATGAAATTATTCTTCACCTGGACATTTATTATATTAACCTTGAGACATCTGAGGGTATAACCTCAAAACAAAATACAGTGAAGTCACCATTGTAATTCATTAAACTTGTAATAGTCACACATACCTTAACTCAATATAGTTAAGTATTAGCTCCAGGAATATTCGAAGGGGAGGGTCCTCTAAGAGAATGTGTATGATATAAAAAGCTAGATTTTGATAGTAATGAGTGGAAATGAACGCCAGCCTGTGGCATCTGTCTTAGTCAGGGTTCTATAGAGAAACAGAGCCTATACAAGATATATATATATATATATCTCTGAAGATCTAAGAGCCTGGGCTGGGGCTATGGAGTGGGATATTGGTGTAAGTTTTAGAATACAAAAACACTAGAAAACACTGGGACCTCTGGCATCTGTGGACAGAAGGTTGATGACTCAGGTCAAGAAGAGAGAGTGAATTTACTCTTTCTCTGCCTTTGTTCTATTTAGGCCTTCAGTGGATTGGATGATGCCTGCTCACATTGGTGTGGGCATCTTCTTTGCTCAGTCTACTGATTCAAATACTAATCTCTTGCAGAAACATCCTCACAGATACACCCAGAAATAATGTCTTACCAGCTATCTGGACATCAAATTGTTACATACACTAACAATTATAGGGTCAGATAAAATGGAGCAGGAGGTTGATAAGCCTGGGAATCAGGCCTGGAGATCTGATCATGTTAAAAGTGGGTAATTACAGCAAGAGAAGGAGGATTGAAAAGATAGAGGTGTCAAAGACAAATTATACCTACTTCATAATTTTGCCTAAGGCCATCCCTAGAACATGAAACTCTTCAATGACAAAATCTGTCAGTTACCAGCAAAGGAATAACCACAACTTCAGTGACTTTCATTTGGCTCTATTATGCATAAAACACATTTGTGGTGGGTAAAATGTCTCTGAAAGTGGTAAATGAAAACTATAATCTCAAAATTGCATCTTTAGGATAGGAAAATCAGTCCCCAAACTTCTTGATTAACCTTCTTTCCTTTCCTTGGAAGTTCAAAAGTAGAGTGTTTTTTTGTTTTGTTTTCAGAAAGTCATTAGTAGTCCATAAACAAATAAACTAAAACTTTCTAAAACATGTGAAAAGTGAGCTTAAGTCACTTATATACTGCTATATTACAATGTTGTGTTAGTATATTATTCAGGCAGTATATATTGGGTGCCACAAAATATTGGAACTATTTCCAAAAAATAGAACAAATTAAATACTAATTTCAAGAGAGATGAAAAATTGATTATTCTAAAACTCAGACTAAACTGTATCTTTACCCTAAATTTTGATAATGCTAAGATATCAGCAAAATTGATTCAGCTTTTATCAGCTGGAGACTTATTTTGTGTCCTTTTGATTTCAAGGACTGCTGATTTTAGAAGCAGAACTGGACCCATTGGTGTCTAGGTTTCAATCCAACACAAGTATTAGAATAGATATAGAACTAAATTTGATGAACAAGAGTTGGCCCATTGCTTTGCATAATGTTTGTTTATATTAGTACATTAGGGGAGAGTGGTGAGAGGACAAAGGAGGGTAGTTTATCCTTGAATTTTTTTCTCTCTATTAGATGTAAACTCATCAAAGGCAGAAGACACTTTTTATCCATTTGGAATTCGTAGTACCTAGCACAATACATTATATACAAGTGATACTTAAGAAATATTTATTGAATGAATGGATAATAAGACCTGGTTATTCAAAGTATAGCCTGTAACATCCCATAAAAAATTCTGACTCTCGATTAATTCTGGCTCTGGATGCATTGGCCCCTGCATGAAGCCCCAGAACTTTAGGAGGCCAAGACAGGAGGAATGCTTGAGGCTGGGAGTTCAAGACCAGCCTGGACAACATTATGAGACACCATTTCCATAAAATGTTTTTAAAAATTAGCCTTGCATGGTGGCGTGTACCTGTAGTCCCGGCTACTTGGGAGGCTAAGGCAGGAGGATCACTTGATCCCAGGAGTTTGAGGCTGCAGTGAGCTGTGATCATGTGAGTCTACTCTAGTCTGAGAAAAAAAGCCAGGCTCGGTGGCTCAGCCTGTAATCCCACGCCTTGGGAGGCTGAGGTGAGTGGATTGCCTGAGCCCGCGGGTTCGAGACCCGCCTGGGCAAGTGAGACCTCATCTCTACAATAAATCTAAAAAAAAATTAGCCGGGCATGGTAGCGCATGCCTGTAGTTCCAGCTACTTGGAAGGCTGAGGCGGAAGGATCACTGGAGCCCAGCAGGTCGAGGCTGCGGTGGCCGGGAGCGGCCACTGCACTCCAGTATGGGCAACAGAGTGAGACTCCAACTCAAAAAATAAAATAAAATAAATAAAATAAAAATAAAAAAACAACCGTACCAAGGTTTAACTTATACGCAATAAATTCACCCACTTTGAGTGCTCATTTGATGGGTTTTGACAGATGTCTCCACCTATGTAGCTACCACCACCATCAAGATATAGAACATTTCTGTCACCCTTGCTCCCCTTTGCGGTAAATCTCTGCCCAACTCAGCCTGGGCCAGCCCGTAATCTGCTTCCTGTCTTGGAACCACACACTATCCAGCATGTGCCTGGCTTCTTTTGTTCAGTGTGATTTTGAGATTTGTCCCTACCTTGTATATGACTAGTCTGCTCCTTCCAATTGCTGAGCAGTTTTCCCTTGCTTGTATATACTCGAGGTATTTATCCACCTGTCCATGGATGTTTGACATTTTCTAGTTTGGGGTGCTCATGAATAAAGCTGCAACGAACATTCTTGTATATATACTTTTTGTGGATGTATATACTCATTTCTCTTGGAATGGAATTGTGGGCCACAGGTTAAGTGTATGTCTAAATTTGTTAGAAACTGCCTGTTTTCCAAAGTGGTTGTACCATGTGTTCACCAGCAATACACGAGGGTACCAGTTGCCCCACATTCTTGTCAACACTTGGGGTGGTGGGTCTTTTTCATTGTACCATTTAGAAGGTATGTAATGATAGCTCATGCTTTACTATGCTAGCAGCGTGATCTTAGCAATTTATATAACCTCTTTATTTATATAACTTCGATTTCTTTGTCTGTAAAATGGGGGTGCCTACCATACAGTAATGCTGTGAGGGTTAAATGTGGCACAGGTAAATTAGCTCAGTACTGGGCACGTGGCAAGTTATGTCTTGGCAGAAGTGTTGCTCTCTGTTCCCCCAATCACAGGCCACCATTTCTTTATCGTCAACCTTCCAACAGATCCTGTTGGTGAAGGCTGTCTCTCTTGTGTCCTCTAATCTCTATCCCCTTACCTCTGACTCCTAAAAGAGGAATCCCCCAACTCACTAATTATCCTGATAATCTCTGTGTTGGGCCTCACCATCTAACCCAAGTACTCTTCAAGGCATTTTCCCAGTGAACATTGTTCACAGTCTTTAAGATAAATAATTTTCTATTATCCTTTGCCAGGGGTAGTTCTCAGAGGAGTGAGGGCTCCCCTGGGGCAGGTTGGATAGCCAGGAGCTGAGGCTGGTATCCAGGCAGGCTTTGAAGGACCTCTGTCTGCCCTGCTGGCTGTCTCCATTGAACAGCCATGACGTTCACACCTCCCAGCTCTCTGCTTGTTCCTCCTCAAGGAGATCTTGAATATTTATCATATATTAGGTGAAAAAAGAAGTGGAACAGGAGGAAATTGTGTTACTGCATATGAAATTTGCCTGAAAAGTTTCCACTCTTCCTCTAGTTGGAAAATAGTTTTGATTTGAAATATGAAGCTTCTCTCCAACTTATTATCTCAGAGGCGAGAAAGGAAAATGATGCTCCTTGGGCTTCAAGTGGAGCCGCCGGAGGTGGTGGGTGTTTATGGGCACCAAGAATTGTCTGTAGAAATTGCCCCTTGCACATCAGAATTGCACATTTCTCTTTTCTTCTCTTGCTACTTTCTTACTGAAATTTGCCGATAGCTAACAACAGGCGGGAAGGAGCAGACGGAAGAACCTAGTGGGAGGCAGACCTGTGTCCCACAGAACACCCAGGTTCATTTTGTCCTGGACACACATTTGGCTGCAGCAGCACTGACTGCATCTCATTCAGTTCTAGGCTGGAAGGAATCGCCTAGGCCACAGAATCCAATTGCCTTTATAGCAGACATATTATGCTTTTCTGGGTCCCCCTCCCTTGGGGACTTGGAAGACAGCTGTGGGTCCACTCTCCAGAAATGCACTCACACACACCGACTTGTGCAGAGTTTGTGTATTCCCTAAATTTAATCCACCTCCAGGTCAAGAACACTCTAGCATGACATGAAAAACCGCCATCACAAACTCATAATAGGCACTATTTATCCAGCACTCATTATTAAATGAGTTAATACACGCAAAGGGGCTTAGCATAGTGCTTGACATATAGTAGGTGTTCTTCCTATTGTAATTCTCATGTAATCCTAAGGAAAACCCTCAGTGCTGTTATCTCCATATTCTAGATCAGATCCCTGAGGCCCAGAAACTTCAAGTCACTTGTCAAAGTCACCCAGATTGTGACCTAAGTCTTTCTGACCCCACATTTGTCCTCTTAGTATTCGCACTGCAGGTGATTCTTGGCTCTCTTGCTCATCTCCACTGAGTCGGTCCCTGTAGTCACTCAAAGCTGAGTATCTTTCCATGTTCTGACTCTTAGAAAGTCTCTTCCTCACCTGAAGCGCAAACCTACTCCCCTGTCTTAGCCCTGTCCTCTGCGGTCACACACAACACAGGTGCTACTGTTGTCCTATAACAACCCTGCAAAGATCTGAATCCAACCATTTTCTTCTGGCCAGTTCCTTCCACTGCATCCAGGAGACTTACTCAAGGTCAGATAGCTTGCAAATGGTAGAGGAAGGAGTCAAATCAGATGTATTAGTTTCCTGTGGCTGCTGTTACAAATGACCACAAACTGGGTGGCCTAAAACAACAGAAGTAGTAGCCGGGCTCGGTGGCTCAGCCTGTAATCCCGCGCTTTGGGAGGCTGAGGTGAGTGGATTGCCTGAGCCCGTGGGTTCGAGACCCGCCTGGGCAACTTGGCGAGACCTCATCTCTACAATAAATTTTTAAAAAATCAGCCAGGCATGGTAGTGCATGCCTGTAATTCCGGCTACTCGGAAGGCTGAGGCGGAAGGATCGCCGGAGCCCAGCAGGTCGAGGCTGCAATGGCCGGGAGTGGCCACTGCACTCCAGTCTGGGTGACAGAGTGAGACTCCAACTCAAAAAAACAAAAAATGAAAAACAGAAGTGTATTCTTTCATAGTTCTGGAAATCAGAACTCCAACATCAAGGTATTAACAGGGTTGGTTCCTTTTGGAGAGTCTAGGAGAGCATCTGTTCCTTATCTTTTCTGGCTTCCAATGATTGACCACGTTCCTTCCTAAGCCTCTGTCTGCCACTGTCTTCATGTTGCTTTCTCCCCTGTGTGTCTTTCTCTTCTTTTAAGGACATTTGACACTGGACTTAAGGCCCGTCTGAATAATCCAGGATGAGCTCATCTCTAGAGCCTTAGCTTAATTACATCTGCAAAGACCTTTTCTTTTCCAAATAAAGTCACATCCACATGTGCCCAATGAATTTTTTTGGTTGGAGGTGGGAACACCATTCAACCCACTCCATTGAGTTGGCTGTCTCCAAAGCTTTGTGATGATCACTATGCCCTACAGAAGAAATCCTACACTGCCATACCAAGGGCTGCATATGATCCACAGATACATTTGATTTGGCCTGACACTCTTTTAAAAGCAATTTGATCATACTTATTTAGCAATTGGAAAAGACTTCAAATATGTGGCTGCATAAAGCATCATTGCCCCTTTCCCCCCGGAGAGCATTGTAAAACAACAACAAGAAAAAAATGCCTATAAACTTCAGTTTTATGGAAACTAGAAGACAGTTTTAAACCTCAGACTCTAGTGTAAGTGAGGGGGTTGCCAAAGACAGGTGAGACCAAGCAGGATTTCCATGGAAGAAGAGGAGACAAAAAACAAAAACAAAAACAAACCAAAACAAAACCGAAACAGCAAAACCTTAGGAATGAGAGGACTTATTGCTGGGAGATCTCAACAGTCTTCTGAAAAACCTCACCTTCTGAAAGCAAATGTTGCAATCTGAGGCACAAAATCAGTGTGTAGATTTCTCGTTTGTGTAAAGATGAGAATGAGCTGAAGAAAAGATAGAAGCTCCCCCGGACCTGGTATGTTCAGAGAAGCAAGGGCGAGACAGCTATAGAAAGAATCACGCAAGTAAGCCGTCTCTTCAGGAATCAGTCTATTCCTGCAGCAGTAAAAAATAATATTTGTGTCATGAAAACCACCACTGGAACACTACTTTGGGCCTCCCTGCCTATTAACCCTCTTTCTCCTAGGAAAAAAATTCTGTCAAGAAACTCAACCAATTCCCTGGTGAGTAATAAAAAGGAGCTGACATGTCATCAATACAAAATGCTCTATAAGCCAGGTGTGGTGGTGTGCATCTGTCATCCTGGCTACTTGGGAAGCTGCTTTCCAGCCTGGGCAACAGAGCAAGACCCTGTCTCAAAAAAAAAAAAAGTTCTATGAAAAAGGAAAAAAGATCACCAAGTTTAACTTTTAACTTACTGGCGCATAAAGAACATGCATCGGAAAAGTATTGCCCTAGGGCAGATGGAAGTTGTGAGTATGCTGGATAACGTCTGTCTGTCCTTCAGATTCATCATCCACCTATCTCCAAACTGACCTGTGCCCTGGGGAAGTTGACCTATATGAACTGCATCATTGGCTTACCTTGTCCTTTGACTTACGAGTGTGACATGTTATGAGAAACTGTAGGGAAAGGAAAGTGATGTAGGATTATTTATTACCCAGCTCCTTCTCTGCTTGGTCATCTACTTGGCCTTTGTCCCTGTACAGAAGCTGCAGCCTTCTAGAGAAGCCCTTTCCGTAGAGCTACACTCTCTGGATTCTGGTAGCCATTCTGTCATCTTACCCCATCAGGCCTAGGGATGATGCTATGGGTTGAATTGTATCCCCTAAAAAGGATATGTTGAAGATCTAACCTCCAATACCTCAGAATGTGATGCTGTTTGGAAATAGGGTTTTTGCAAAGGTTAAAATGAAGTCATTAGTCATATGGCCCTAGTCCCATATGACTGGTATCCTTATGAGAAGGAGAGATTTGATCACAAAGACAGACATACATAGAGAGAAGATGATGGGAAGAACACAGGGAGAGGACGGCCATATGACTAGAGTGATGCATCTAGAAGCCAAGGAATGCCAAAGATTGTTGACAAACACAAGAAGCTGGAGGAGCAAGGAAGGATTATCCTCTAGAAACATGGGAGAGAGTAGGGCCTTACTGACACCTTGATTTTGGATTTCTAGACTCCAAAACTATGAGACACTAGATTTCTGTTGTTCTAAGTCACCCAATTTTTTGTTTCAGCAGGCCTAGGAAACTAAGAGATGGTAAAGCCTAGGTGCTGGATTTGCCATTTTATTGTGAGACAAGTAGAAGCCAGGGTAAAAGTCATTAAATGAGATAATAGAACTTTCAGATTCTCATAATATGATATATGTTTATGTATATTCTAATACTATTATATATCTGTTATATACTTAACTGTAAAGATGATATAATGATGGTGAACTAGCAATATACCAAATAAAGCAGCATCTAAGTGAAAAACAACAAAATTTATGGGAAATACACTGAGAAAGAGAAACACACTGATAATAGATTTTACTTTTTTTCTGTTTGACAGATTAAATGGAGAAAAGTAAATATGAATGAACTATTTTACATGATATAATTAGTAAGTTATAACAGATAAATGTCATATATAATATATATATATCTCTCACAGAGAGAAGAGCGAGAGATAACTCTGCTACAGTTTTGCTTTAATTGCCTATGAAACACTGATTTAAAAATTGAACATATACAAGGCTATAAATGAAACCTCAATAAATCTCCTCTTCAAACAAAAATAACACAAACATAATTTTCAGATAATACAGTAAGATGGAAAATAACAAAAAAATCAGAAAACAAAAAGTCCCTGATGCATAAGGGTGAGACTGAAGAGATAGTGGGAAAGAGCTAAAAATGTTAGAGGAAAAATGCATAGCCTTGAATGTTTAACCTTAAATTCAATAGAAAAGAAAGAGAACAGGCTGGGTCTGGTGGCTCATGCCTATAATTTCAGCACTTTGGAAAGCAGAGGTGAGAGGATTGCTTGAACCCAGAAGTTCGAGATCAGCCTAGGCAACATAGCAAGACTCCGTCTCTACAAAAAAAAAAAAAGAAAGAAAGAAAATTAGCCAGGCATGGTGACATGCATCTGTAGTTCCAGCTACTTGGGAGGCTGAGGCAGAAAGATCATCTGAGCCCAGGAGGTTAATGCCGTGGTGAGCCATGACTGCACCATTGCACTCCAGCCTGAGCAACAGAGTGAGATCATGACTAAAAAAATAAAGTATGAGAAAAAAGGGTCTGACCCAGGAAATCAGTAAAAGAATCACAAGGTAAGCCTGAAGAAAACAGAGGAAAAAGTTGATAAGGTACCAAGAACAATTTAATGAGTTAGAAAACATAGAAAACAGAATAAAAGTAGAATAAACAAAATTTTAAAAAAAGATTTAAGAAGACAACAGTAAAATAAAAAAAGTTCTGGTTCTAATTAGGAATAACTTTAGGAGGCAAATACGCAAAATAAGAAATAATAAAGAGGAATTAGCACAGACAAAATTAATCATGATAACCATTTGCTCAACTCTTCAAAATAAATTTGAAAACTAGAATGACTATTGAATTTTCTAAGAAAATATAATTTACCAAAATTATTCCAGAAGACATAAAACATCTTTAATGTACTGATCTCTATGAGAACGTGGAGAAAGTTGTCAAAGGGCTTATCTCCCAAAAGGCACCAGACCAAACAGAATTTTATCTGTTTTTTTGTTTGTTTTTTTTTGAGTTGGTGTCTCACTCCGTCGCCCAGGCTGGAGGGCAGGGGCACGCTCATGGCCACCGCAGCCTTGACCTGCTGGGTTCAGGTGATCCTTCCACTTCAGCCTTCCAAGTACTTGGAACTACAGGTGTGTGCTACCACGCCCGGCTAATTTTTTTATTTATTGTAGAGACGAGGTCTCACCAAGTTGCCCAGGCTTGTCTTGAACCCGCGGGCTCAGGCAATCCACTCACCTCGGCCTCCCAAAGTGCTGGGATTACAGGCTGAGCCACCAAGCCTGGCCTATCTGTTTTAAAGAACAAACAAATCCAATATTTCAATATTAATCTGTTCTACAAAATTGAAA
>CAUYQG010129581.1:0-41550 GCA_963574415.1 Tarsius wallacei
TGGCCACTGCAGTCTTGACCTGCTGGGCTCTGGCGATCCTTCCACCTCAGCCTTCCAAGTAGCTGGAACCACAGGCGTGTGCTGCTACCACACCCGGCTAGTTTTTGATTTATTGTGGAGACGAGGTCTCACCAAGTTGCCTGGACAGGTCTCGAACCCTCGGGCTCAGGCAATCCCCTCACCTCGGCCTCCCAAAGTGCTGGGATTATAGGCTGAGCCACCGAGCCCGGCCTCTTAGCAATTTTAAAGTGTACATTATTATCAACTATAGTTACTGTGCTGTGTAATAGATCTCCAGTATTCATCCTATCTAAGTGAAACTTCGTATACTTTAATCAAGATTTTCTTTCTCCTCTTTTCCCTAGCCATTCTCCTAGTCATTCAACTCTCCTTCTATGACTTTGACTTTTTTAGATTCCACACATAAGTGAGACCATGCAGTATTTGTCTCTCTGTGCCCGACTTATTTCGCTTAACATAGTGTCTTCCAGGTTTCATCACATTGTATCAAATGACAGGATGTTCTTTTTTGCTAAGGCTGAATAGTATTTCATTGTGCATATATACCGTATTTTCTTTATCCATTCATCGTTAATAAACTCTTAGGTTGATTCCATCTCTTAGCTATGGTAAATAATGCTGCAATGAACATATACCAAGAAGTAGGATTGCTGGATTCTCTGGTACAATCCATTAATCCTTAAAAATTTGAAGACTATCTGCACAGTTTTCCATAATACTGATTTATATGCCCAATAACTGTACCAGGGCTCCCTTTCTCCACATCCTCACTAGCACGTGTTATCTTTTTTTCCTTTTATAATGCCCATTCTAACAGGTAAGAGATGATTTCTCATTGTGGTTTTAATTTACATTTCTGTAATGACTAATGGTGTTGAACATTTTTTCATATACTTGTTGGCTCCTTTCATGTCCTCTATTGAGAAAACTCTATTCAGATAGTTTACTGTTTAATGGGATGACATGTTTTCTTGCTATTTGTGTTACTTATATATTTTGGATATTAATCTCTGATCAGATATATGGATTGCAATATTTTCTCCCAGTCTGTAGGTTGTCTCATCACTCTGTTAACTGCTTCCTTTGCTGTGTAGGGCTTTTGCATACAATCCCATTTGTCTGTCTTTCATTTTTGCCTGTTCTTTGGGGCAAATATCCAAAAATCATTGCCCCGAACAATTTTGTGGAGATTTTCTCTTATTTTTTTTCCAGTGGCTTTTAGTTCTAGGTCTTATATTTTTAAGTCTTTAATCCATTTGAGTTGATTTTTGTATGCAGTGTGAGTTAAGGGTAAAATTTATTTCTTTTTTGTGTGAGGGGGCAGACCATTTTATTGAGATTGAGGGTGAGGAGAAGAGCAGAGAAAGAGATGGGGAAGGGGTGAAGAAGCATTGCTTTTCAGTCGGGAGAGGCCTCCTGGGCTCTATTACTGCCAAAAAAAAGTCAGTTTTATTCTTCCACATGTGGATATCCAGTCTTCCAGCACCATTTATCGAAAAAACTGACTTTTCTCCATTGTATGTTCTTGGCACCTTTGTCAAAGATCAGTTGAGTATAAATGCATGGATTTATTTCAGGGCTCTCTGTTCTGTTCCACTGGGCCATGTGTCTGTTTTTGTGCCATACCATGCTGTTTTGATTATCACAGCTTTGCAGTATATGTTGAAATCAGGTAGTGTGATGCTTCCAGCTTTGTTCTTTTGCTCAAGATTGCTGTGACTATTTGGGAGCTTTTGTGGTTTTATATGAGTTTTAGGCTAATTTTTTCTATTTCTGTGAGAATGCCATTGGAATTTTGATAGGGATTACAGTGAATCTGTAGATCACTTTGGGGATTATGGACATTTTGACAGTAATGACTCTTTCAATTCATGAACATGGGGCATCTTTCCATTTATTTGTGTCTTTAATTTTGTTCATCAGTGTTTTATAGTCTTAAGTGCACAGATATTTCACCATCTTGACTGAATGTATTTCCAAGTATTTTATTTTCTTATGCCATTGTAAATGAGATCATTTTCTTGGTTTCTTTTTTGGATAGTTCATTGTTATTGTATCAAAATGCAACTGATTTTGTATATTGATTTTGTATTCTGTATTTACTGACTTTTTAAAATTAGTTTTAACAGTTTTTTTGGTGGAGTCTTTCGAGTGGTCTATGTATAAGATTATGTTGTCAGCAAGCAAAGACAATTTTATGTGTTCCTTTACTATTTGCATATTATTTATTTATTTATTGCCCAATTGCTCTGACTAGGACTTCCAGTACTATGTTGAATAGAAATGGTGAGAGTGGGCATCATTATCCTATTCCTGATCTTAGAGGAAAAACCTTCAAATTTTTTCCATTGAGTGTGATGTTAGCTCTAGGCTTGCTATATAGGACCTTTATTGTATTTACATCTGTTCCTGCTATAAATTTACTGACAATTTTATCATGAAAGATTGTTGCTTTTTTCTGTACTTATTGAGATGATAATATGATTTTTCTCCTTCATTCTGTTAATATGATGTATCAAATGTTTGATATGTATGTTGAACCACCCTGCATCCTCAGTATAAGTTTCATTTGATCATGGTGAGTCATCCTTTTAATGTGCTGTTGAGTTTGGTTTGCTAGTATTTTGTTGAGGAATTTTACATATATGTTCATCAGTAATATTGATCTGTAATTTTCTTTTTCTTGTAGTGTCCTTGTCTGGCTTGGGTGTCATGGTAATGCTAACCTCATAAAATGAGTATGGAAGTATTCCTTTTCTTCTTCAATCTTTTGGAAAAGTTTTAGTAGGATTGGCGTAAATTCTTCTTTAGATTCTGGTATATCTAATTTTGATTCCTGATTCAATTCTCCTTACTTGTTATTAGTCTGTTTAAATGTTCTACTTTTTCATGATTTAGTCATCATATTTTGTAGGAATTTATGAAATCTTTCTAACTTATTCAATTTGTTGGTATACAATTGTTATAGTTATCTGTTATGATCTTTTATATTTCTGTGATATCAGTTGTAATGTATCCTTTCATTTATGATTATTCAATTGAGTCTTCTTTCTCTCTTTTTTTTGAGTTAGTCTAACTAAAAGTTTATCAATTTTGTTTATCTTTTCAACTCTTAATTTAATTGGTCTTTATGTTTTTCTAGATTCTATTTCATGCATTTTGCTTTGATCTTTTTCTTCCTTGTGCTGACTGATAGCTTAGTTTGTTCTTTTCTAGTTCCTTGAGGTATAAAATTAGGTTATTGACATGTTTCTTTATTCTTGTTGCAGGCATTTATCACTCTAAACCTCTCTCTTTCAAGTGCTTTTGCTACATCCCATTAGTTTTGGTATGTTGTTTTTTCATATTCATTTGTCTCAAGATATGTCTTTATTTCCCTTTTGATTTCTTTTTTGACTCATTGGTGGTTTGGGGTGTGTTGTTTAATTTCCACATATTTGTGAATATTCCAATTTTTTCCTGTTATTTATTTTTAGTTTCATATCTTTGATCTACATGGAATAGTTTTATACGGTTTTCAGCCCAGTAAATTCTATTAAGTGTGCTCTTACTATTTTTCTGACACTTTTCTCCCCCTCTGCCTTCACCCCTACCATAACCCACAGCAAACTCTTTATCGAACCCAGTTAGTATTCCCCTGTTTTCACTAGAGGCTATTCTGTTAATAATATTATCACTCCTGAAAAATATATAATATCTTCATTTAAAATAAAAGGCTAAATAAAACAGAGTTGAGGTATGGAAGTACAATAGAGGTAGAAAGCTGAACACCTCCAATGCTTATTCTCTAAAACACTTGATTTTAAGATACCCTAAAATTTCAGACAGCAGCTTTATCAATATTTGGTTGGAACTTAAAATCCTCAGTAGAGTCTAAATTCCCAGTAAGATAGAGTTTGAGCAAAGTAATGAATGTTAATATGGTGTTATTGGCTTGTATTAATTTGAAGAGACCTACACAGAGGGGATCCTGGGATGATAATGCATCTAAACAAAAGATGCTAAATGCTAAACAAGAAAAGGTGCAAACTATTTCCCTAGGAAAATTGGAAAAAACAAAACAAAACATGGCTTTTTGACACTGGCCAGCTGCTGTATGGTCCTATCGTTTGGCTGTTCCTTTTATATTGCATGCTTTTCATCCTTATGAGATATATTTTTTAGATAAATAAGGGGGAAAGAATATAAATAGTCATTTGATAGTTGTGGAAAGGTTAAATGACATACCACAACTAGAACCAGGATGCAGTTCTCCTATTTGCTGGGATCAGGGCTCTTTCTGTTGATAACAGCTAGTTTGCAAGAAACCCACAAAAATGTTCAAGATAAAATATTGGCACCTGAGACTATTTTAGTAATTATTAAAGGATTACATTACTTAATCTAATATTTTTATGATTCTGTATATGTTTTTTGGCTATCAAACTTGCAAAATAAATATCATATTGATGAATTGAATTTATGAAATATATTGAAAAAAACAGAAATGGTGCACCTTTTTAGTCATTTAAATGCATTTTCTTTATTGTTGGTGTTCCATAAGGCCTGTGGACTTTGTAGTTTCCAGCATTTTTCAACTGGTGTATTTTGACCTTTTGTTTTGTATTACTATTTAGTCATTTAAATATAGGCTAAGAGTGTGTCTACTAAATGTAGGAGTCCTGATACTAAAATTTTTTAAAAAGTCCTCTGCATATAAATGGTTTCTTAGCATCACTTTATTGTATAAATGTTTGTGTCTGTGTTTGAGCTGGGAGTGCAGGGATGAAATTAGGGGATGAAAAGAAACAATTTTAAAAGTAAAGAAACAATTATACTAGAGACGCCAATGTTATGACATCAATTATAAGTTCCAGAACATATTTTCTGAAATAATCTTATGCTTGAGCAATGTGTATTATTAGTTTTATAAAACATTCCTAGACCAATTATAATACTAACACAAATACTAATATATTAATTAAAATAAGACTGATAATATTAACAGAATTAAAATGGTTTTGGTCCATGCTTTAGATATTTAATTTCTCTTGTTTATTATTTTCCATAGATAGAGTAAATCCAGTTCTATTTATCCAAGTTGGCTTTATGTTTTGTCTCTGAAGTGGGGGCACTATTTTGAAACCTATGTGGCTAAGTGTTATGACAGGCTAAAGATGGATTTAGAGAAGGCATTTGGTTGGAGTGAGAAAAAGACTGTCTTTACTTTGGTCAAACTATTTTTCTTGCTTTAGTAATGCCACATAGGAGTGTCAAAGCTTTTCTCTTTTGCCATGATTCCTTGGTGAGAGAATCATGTCCTGTATATCATAGGAATTGTGTAAAGGGGGCTGGTAATGGAAGTTGAAACCTCAGGTGAAGATAAGTTTCCCAACTATTTTGGCGTTTGAAGGATCATTATGAACTCTTGAATCTTGCCCTTCTTGTCTAAAAAAGTCACCACTTTTTGTTTATTGCCTTGTCTTTGTACAGTTTTAACATATCATTTTCATCACATCTTTTAACTACTCACCTAATTCACATTATGCTCATGTTGATATTCACACTAGTATCATAATTTGTGACAGAATATCACCGTATCACTTTACTCCATACCCTTGGATTATGAAAAAAGCTATGAGTGTGGTCATGAGGACTTTTGCTCTGAAAAATTTGTAGTCTTGGAAGCAGTGTGTCAAAGAACTAGAGGAAAAAATTAGAAGATATACTAGATTTGGCCAACAAACAGCAAGAGTACTTCAGGGATTTCAAATTTGATTTATAACAGTTCTTAAAAAATGAAAGTTGACTACTTTTACAGTGCTCACGAGACTAAACGAATACTAGTGTTTTTGGATGAAAAGTTGAGGAATATTTAAATTGGCAGGTGGAGAAAATTTACAAGCCAAATATGCCTTCATAGTTGCCGCAGTACCTTTCCTGACACTTCATTTATCTTTAACTATATTAGGGCTAATAAGTTTTTAGGTTGGCAACCTCCAAGGAAAACTTTGTTACAGATTCAGTATAAAATACAAGGCTTGATATTAGTTACATTATTCAATTAATTCAACTAAATGAGAATCTATGTATATTAACAATTTAGGACTGGGTGTGGTAGCTCACATTTGTAATCCCAGTACTATGGGAGGATGAGACGGGCCATAGTGAGAACTTATCACTACAAAAAAAAAAGAAAAAAGAAAAAAGACATTAGCTAGGCCTTGTGGTACATTACTGTAGTCCCAAGTGGGAGGCTGAGGCTGAAGGATCCTCTGAGCCCAGGAGGTCCAGGCTGCAGTGAGCTGTAATTGTGCCACCACACTCTAGCCTGGGCAACAGAATGAGACCCTGACTCAAAAAACAAAAATAGAAGTTAGAAATTTGCTAGGTGCTTCATAATTCTTAGTAAAAGGGGTCTTACTCCTAAATTAAAGTAGTTACCGAGTGAGATTTGAAATCTGTAATTAGGTTTTAATGGAGAAATGAAAGAGTAAAGCTAACAATATTATCAAACATCATTTCAAAACACCAATTTTTAAAATTAATCACTGAATTAGACTAACCTATTCAATAAGTTAACAAATCTTAATTCATAACAACAAAAGCAATAATAATTAAAATGTCAAAAATATTTATTAGCATTTGTGATGCTGATATGCATAGAATATATATACCTTTTCTAAGTTTATCCACAAAGCAGTCCTAAGGAGCTATAGTATTATTTTCCCCATTTTATAGATGAGAAGACTGAAGTTACAAAGTAGGTAAGGTATGGGATGGTTCTGGAACTAGAATCGATGTTGGAACCCTATCACAGAGGATACAAAAGCAGTAGAAATCATCGCCCTTGTTCTCAATAGGCCTGCAAATTAGTTGGAGAGGTAAGTTTAAGTGGAAAAAAGAACAATAAAAATGTGAAGTAATAAGGAATTAATTACATAATTTAAGTGAAGCTGGGGCTCAAAGGAAAGATTGACAGAGGAGAAAGCAGAAAATGCTTAATGGATGGGGGTAAATCTTGGATCTATCGTATTTGTAGAGAAAGATGGTAGGAGAGATACCAGGAAAGAAAATAGGAATGTGTATGGAAGAAGCCATGAACATTGTGTTTATACCAGTCTAAAAAGAATAATGAGCTGATATACATTAGTCATTAGTAACATAGCAATTTAATAATCTGTTGGAGGAAAGGTATAAATATTCTTCTAGAAAGAATCTTTGGGTCTCTTTGCACATACTTTTGCTATAGTGTCAATAGTCACTAAAATTTACATTATCCAAACCTGTTGGAGGGACTAACTTCCTTTAGAAGTAAAGAGCCAAAGAAATAGAAGTCTTGTTTGTCTTGTTCACTGATGTATTCACAGATATTCACAGACTCTACAACAGGGCCCTGTACATGGTAGGTTATTGTTAATTATCTGTTGATTAAATCAATTCATATACAAATGCATTAAATTTGTAAATAGCATCACGTTTTTAATCTGAAGACATTTTAACCTTTTCTAAATGTTAATCATTAGCAAATATCACAGTCATTTTATTTAACTAGAAACTAAAGAATAGTGAGAGTTAATGTTTACCCAATGCTCCATAGTGATTCAATTTTGAGGACAAGAATCTTCACATTTCCTCTCTTCCAAAAAGTAAAAGTTTTCATTGTGCCACCTTGGCAAATGATAAGGATATTATTTTCAAAATCACTGAGTTAGAATCCTACGAAGGTTCACCACTCTCTAGCTATATGCTTTGGGTAAATGATTTAACTTCTGTGAATCTCAGTTTGCTCAATCACGGATTGAAATCATAGAATGAAAATAATGCCTTTTTGCTCCTTATACCATGGAGACTGTTGTGAGGACCATTTCTGTGGAAACTGTTGACATATTATAAAAATGTCATATATTTCGAATCATTTTAAAAACGTCAACGTTTCTGGCCAACACACACCTTGCAGATAACACGTTAGTGAGTCCTTTAAATACCTACGTTCCCACCCAGTGTGAACCAGTTCAGTTTAATTTCCGTGTTTGTTTATTTTAAGAGATGGAGTCTCTTTGTGCTGCCTGGGCTGGAGTGCAGTGGCTGTCAAAGGCACAGTTATGATACGCTGCACCCTCAAACTCCCGGACTTAACCCATCCTCCTGCCTCAGCTTCTTGAGTAACTGGGATCACAGGCCCACACCCCTGTGCCCAGCTAATTTTCTTGGGATTTTATCTGGCATAGCTCTGCATGTAATAAGGCCATTATGAAAATTCTTTTTAAGATATTGATCAGTAAATATATTCAAACAGATCTTGTTCGGTTAATGACAGAATAGAACACCTGGTAGAGCAAGGTAACCTTAATAATTATAACATATTGGGATCCTTTAAGTTCTTCGTTGTTTTTTGCAAAATAAACTGATCAGTATTTCGGGAATTTTTTAATCTAGCTATTTGAGACTTTACGAAGTTTTAACAGCATTTTGATTCTTTTCTACTTTATACCCTCTAGCTCCTGAGAGTGTCAATATTCAGTATGAGACTTGAAGGTGATGGAGCAAATTTAACAAGGCCTCTGTAATCATACATGTTTCAGAAGACTATGAATTCTGGCACTGTCTTTTAGAACACTTAAACATCTCATAGATATATGATTATTAGGTTTCCAAAATTAATAAATTATTGACTGTTGGAATTGGAGCAAGTTATACTAAGTGGCATCAATGCTTTTTATATCAAGATAGAGAGTCACGTTAGACTAAAATAATTTATCAAATTGGAATCTTGAGAGAAATCAGAATAATGAAATATAGTAGAGGACAAACATAATGCAGTATGATTAGAGAGAAAAAAATAACATAAAGTCCAGAGGATGAATAACTGACTATATTTAAATAAAGTTGGTAACCCCTTTGGTAGTAGTAAAGGAATAACAAGATTAGCATTAGTTCACAATATAATTTTGTGGTTAAAGCAAACACAATACATGGTCACAAAAATAGGAATTAAAAAAGTAGGAAACAAGACTATTTTCCCATTGTACTTGTTACTGGTCAGACATTTATACAAGCTTTGTATCTAGTTCTCAGTTTTATTGCTAAAGAGGACCATGGAGAACTTGGAGAAAGTTCAGAGGAGGACCACAAAGATGATTAAAGGGTTGAAAAAGAAACCTAAAAGAAAAATTTTAAAGTAGCAGGGATTATTATGCCAGAGAGTAGAAGACTTAGAGGTATTTAACTTATGCATAAAGGATGAAGGCCAGATGTTCTCAATCTTCACTGAAGGTCAAACTAAAAAGAAATCAACTTAACCTGCAGCATAAAGGATTTAGGCTAAAAATGAGGAATATTTTACAATTAAAATGTTAGAATCAGTGACTGTAGAACATGTGACATCTTTTGTAACACGGTAGATACTCACTGACAACATTCAAACAGCTAAAGGACACTTGAAGTGTTTATCATTCCAGTAACTCATTAGTTAATTTTTAGCATTTTTTTTCTTAATGAGGAAAATTATCAGGTGATCTGGAAATTCTGATTTATGATCAGTCCTGCGGAAAATGTCTGGTTGACTTGATCGAGGCAATGTAATTCAAGTTATAAGTCAATTCTGTTTATAAGACACTGTAGTACACTGTACCATTAAATCAGGACAATCTGAACTCTCAGAGTCCTTTTTAACCCTGCCTTTTTTAACTAGATCACTCTTTAAAAGACAAATGATGGCTGTTGCTTATCAATTGGTTTAATGATGAATATCAATAAAAATAGTTATGTTGAAATTTAAATATATTTTTATTCTAGATTTTAACTTTCATATACAAATTTAAACATTTTTAAGTGCTGAGGTGGTGTTTTTTTCTAAGGGTAGCCTTTTCATACACATTTTTAATATAAAGTTCAGCTTTCAAAATCAATGTTATTGAATAGTTGGCCTGACTGTAAATGAAAATTATTTATCTTTGCAAATCAACTACCAAAATACTACCTAAGAGAATTAGACTATTGGTTGCTTGTGGCTAGATTTAAAATACCCATATACTAACAATAGAAAAATTCTTTTCCTTACTGAGCAATGCTTAACATGTATATTATGCCTTTTCTTTCTTGACTTAAATAGCTTCTTTGGTTTTGAGGTTTTTGAGGAAGAAGACAAAATAAGCTATGTACTTTATTTTAAGGCAAAGAGCTGTTGTGGTCTACCATGTTATGTAAAACTAAAAAGATGCTTAGAAAGAAAAAAATGTAGGTGTACTAAAGTGTGTAAAGTTATTTGTATAAACTGTTTTTATATTATAAGTAATATAAAATGGACTGACCAATATTTTATTGTTTACAAAGCATTTCTGTTGTATGTTGATGTCACATATGGTTTTTATTTTATTTTATTTTTTTTTAATGCAAAGTATCTTCATACTCAGTGATCTATCACAGAAACAAAGAACAGAGTGCCATATGTTCTCACTCATAAGTGGACCTTGAACAATTATAATACTATAAGAAAGCGTTTGGCAGTAATGGGAAACTGTCAGGGGTGGAGGGGTAGGATTGGCAGTTGAGGGAAACTGCAAGGGGAGGGAGGGGCATACCTCATCAACAAGGGTACCTGCATGATCAATGTTTGTATACCTAATCCTGAATTGTACCCCACATCTTTATAATAAAAAATAATAATAAGAAAAAAATAAAAATAAAGATGTCACATATAGTTTTTTAAATACCAGAGGATGTTATATTTTTAAAATATTATTCCTTTAAACATTTTTCATTTTTGTGTTTTCAAAATTATTTTTGTTATATATTCTTTAGTTTTTTTTATAGTGTTCCTTATAGAATACTTCACCTCCTTGGTTAAATATATTCCTAGGTATTTTGTTTTTGTAGCTATTGTAAATGGGATTGCCTTCTTGATTTCTTTTTCAGCTAGTTCATTGATGTATAGAGATGCTACTGGTTTTTATGTATTAATTTTATATCCTACAACTTTCTTAAATTTGTTTATCAGTCTTAAGATTTTTTTTGGTAGAATCTTTAGGTTTTTTTTAAATGTATAAAGTAATATCATCTGCAAACAAGTACAGTTTAACTTCCTCCTTTCCAATCTAGATGTCCTATTTTTCTCTTGTCTTATTGTTCTGGTAGGACTTTCAGAACTGTGTTGAATAGGTGTGATGAGAGTGGACATCCTTGTCATGTTCCAGTTCTTAGAGGAAAAGCTTTCAGCTTTTTCCTGGTCAGTAAGATTTAGCTGTGTTTCTCATACATGGCCTTTATTATGTTGAGGTGTTTTCCTTCTATACCTAATTTATTAAGATTTTCTAATCATGAAGGGATGTTGAATTTTACCAAAACCTTTTTCTGCATCTACTGAGAATATTATATGGTTTTTATCCTTCAGTTTATTGATGGGACATTTATTCATTTGTGTATGTTGAACCATCCTTGCATTCCTGAGCTAAATCCTTTAATTATGTTGATTTATCTTTTTGATGTAGTGTTGGATTTAGCTTGCTAGTATTTTGTTGAGATTTCTGCAGCTATGTTCATCACAGATATTGACTTGTTGTATTATTTTTTTGTATGTGTGTCCTTATCTGGTATTGGTATCAGGATTATGCTGGTCTTATAAGATGAGTTACGAAGGACCACCACTGCTTCAATTTTTAAAATGGTTTGGGAAAAATTGGTATGTATTCTTCTTTAAAGGATTGGTGGAAATCAAGGTGAAGCAATTCAGTCTTAGACTTTTCTTTGTTGGAGGACTTTTTATTACTGATTCAATCTTGTTACTTGTGATTGGTCTGTTAAGGTTTTCTGTTTCTTCTTGGTCAGTCTTTCTTTTTAATTTTAGAGTTGTGCGGTCAAAGTGAGCATTTACTACAGATGAAGTTTGGACTTCTAGCTGACCCCCTTTCCCCCTGATAGAGGACCAGATACCCAGTGTGATTTCCCCTCCCTTCTCACTCCCTTCCTCTCCTAGCAGTTACCAGTGTCTGATGATCTCCTTGTGCTAGTGCGACCAGTAGTCAACGCCTGCTTATGAGTGAGAACATGCAGTATTCAGTTCTTGGTTTCTGTCATAGTTCACTTAGTATGGTGGTCTTCAACTGCATCCATGTTGCTGTGAAGGCCATGATTTTGCTCTTCCTTATGGCTGCTTAATATTCTATTGTGTGTATGTACTTTTTAAAAAATCCAGTCCACTATTGATGGGCATCTGGGTTGGTACCATGTTTTCTCACTGTAGTGAGGCAATAAACATGCATGTGCAGGTATCTTTTTTGTAGGCTGATTTATGTTCCTCTGGGTATATTCCCAGAAGAGGGATTGCTGGATCGTATGGAAGATCTATTTTTAGTTTGTTGAGAAATTGCCACACTGCTTTCCACAAAGGTTGAAATAGCTTACATTTCCACCAATAGTGTAGAAGTGTTCCTTCTTCTCTGCAGCCACACCAGCACCAGTTGTTTTTGACCTATTAATAATAGCCAACCTTTCCAGTTTTAGGTGGTATCTCATTGTAGTTTTGATTTGCATTTCTCTGATGATTAGTGAGGCTGAGCTTTTTTTCATGTGTTTGTTGTTTGCTTGTATGTCTTCCTTTGAGAAGTGTCTGTTTATATCCTTGGCCTACTTTTTAATGGGGCTATTTATTTTTTTCCTTTTAATTTGTATGAGTTTATTGTAGGTCCCGGATGTTATGCCTTTGTCAGATGCATAGCTTGCAAATATCTTTTCCCATTCTGTGGGTTGTCTCTTTACCTGCTTGATGGTGTCTTTTGCCGTGCAAAAACTTTTTAGTTTAATGAAGACTTTTAGATTTTGTTGCATTTGATTTTTTTATTATTTATTTTTTAAATTTTTTTAAATTTTAAAGATGTGGGGTGCAATTCAGGGTTAGGTATACAAATGTTCATTATGTAGATACCCTTGTTGATGTGGTATGCCCCACCCTCCCCTAGCAGTTTCCCTCAACTGCCAATCCCACCCCGCTCCCCTGACAGTTTCTCACCGCTGCCAATTCCATTCCCACAGTATTATAATTGTTCAAGGTCCACTTATGAATGAGAACATGTGGTGCTCTGTTCTTTGTTTCTGTGATAGATCACTGAGTATGACAGACTCTAAATCCATCCAAGTTGCTGCAACGTCCATATGTTTGTCCTTCTTTATGGCTACATAATATTCCGTTGTGTATATGTACCACATTTTTTTAACCCAGTCCAGCTTCAATGGGCAGCATGGTTGGTTCCATGTTTTGCTATTGTGAATAGAGCTTCAACAAATATACATGTGCAGGTAGCTTTTTGGTAGAAGGACTTGAGTTCCTCCAGGTATATTCCCAATAGGGAGATTCCCAATAGGGTCATATGGAAGATCAGTTTCTTCTAGTTCTTTCAAAAATCGCCACACTATCTTCCAAAGAGTTTGTACTAGTTTGCATTCCCACCAGCAGGGGAGAAGCATCTGTTGTTGTTTGTTTTATTAATGATGGCCATTCTTACTGTGGTTAGGTGGTATCTGAATGTGGTTTCGATTTGCATTTCTCTGATGATTAGTGAGACTGAGCACTTTTTCATGTGTCTGTTAGCTACCCATATATCTTCTTTTGAGAAGTGTCTATTTATGTCTTTTGCCCACTTTTTTTTTTTTTTTTTTGAGTTGGAGTCTCACTCTGTCGCCCAGACTGGAGTGCAGTGGCCACTCCCGGTCACCGCAGCCTTGACCTGCTGGGCTCCGGCGATCCTTCCGCTTCAGCCTTCCAAGTAGCTGGAATTACAGGCACGCGCTACCACGCCCAGCTAATTTTTTGATTTATTGTAGAGATGAGGTCTCGCTTGCCCAGGCAGGTCTCGAACCCACGGGCTCAGGCAATCCACTCACCTCAGCCTCCCAAAGGTGCGGGATTACAGGCTGAGCCACCGAGCCCGGCTTTTGCCCACTTTTTAATGGGGCTGTTTGTCTTTTTCCTTTTGTGCATTTGAATTCCCTGTAGATCCTTGATGTTGTCAGATATACAGTTGGCAAATATTTTTTACTTTTCTGTGGGCTGTCTTCCCACTCTCTTGATGGTTTCTATCACTTTGCAGAAGCCTGTCAGTTTGGTGAAGTCCCACTTGTCTATCTTATCTCTTATGGCATGGGCATTTGGAGTTTCCAAATTGAGAAAGATGGAATTCTCCCCAAATCATTTGATGAAGGTAACATCTCACTGATACCAAACTGGGTAAATATACAACCAAAAAGGAGAACTACAGGCCAATATCCCTTATGGTCATAGATGCAAAAATCCTCAACAAGATTCTAGCAAATCGGATCCAAAAACACATCTCAAAAACCATCCACCATGACCAAATAGACTTCATCCCCAGGAAGCAGGGCTGGTTCAACATCTGCAAGACCATAAACATAATTAAATACACCAACAGCTGTAAAAACAAGAACCACATGATTATATCATTAGATGCAGAAAAAGCTTTTGATAAAATTCAGCATCCCTTCTTGATTAAAAAACCCTCAAACACCTAGGTATATAAGGAACATACCTCAAACTAGTAAGCACCATCTACAATAAACCTATAGCTAGCATATTGCCAAACAGACAGAAACTGGAAGCATTTCTCCTGAAAACTGAAACAAGACAAGACTGCCTACTTTTACCTCTCTTGTTCAACATTGTGTTAGAAGTCCTAGCTAGAACAATTAGACAAAAGAAGGAAATCAGGGGCATCCAAATAGGAAAAGAGTAAGTCAAGTTATCCCTCTTTGCTGACGATATGATCCATACCTCAGAAATCTAAGAGAATCTGTTAAAAACCTGCTTGCACTGATAAAGGACTTTGGCAGAGTCTCAGAGTACAAAATAAATGTCCAGAAGACAGTTGCATTCTTATACATCAACAACAAGCAGGCAGAGAACCAAATAAAAGCACAATCCCATTCACAATAGCCACCAAAATAATGAAATACCTTGGCATCTTTCTAACCAGAGAAGTGAAAGACCTTTACAGTGAGAACTACAAAACACTGTTCAAAGAAAATCCAAGAAGACACAAACAAATGGAAAAATATTCCATGCTCATGGATAGGAAGAATCAACATTGTTAAGATGGCCATCCTTCCAAAGGCAATCTACAGACTCAATGCAATACCCATTAAATTACCAACAATACAGAAATTCATATGGAAACATAAACGACCACGAATAGCCAAAACAATCCTTAGCAAAAGAAATAAAGCAAGAGGTATCACACTTCCAGATTTCCAACTTTACTATAAGGCTACAATAATCAAAACAGTCTGGTATTGATACAAGAACAGGCATAAAGACCAGTGGAACAGGATAGAGATTCCAGAAGCAAAGCCTCAATTTCTCAACCAACTCATCTTTGACAAAACCTTCAATAACAACCACTGGGGAGAGGAGAACCTATTCAGTAAATGGTGCTGGGAAAACTGGCTGATCACATGCTGAAGATTTGAGACAGGACCCCTACCTATCACCATACACAAAAATTAACTCTAAATGAATCAAAGACCTAAACATAAAACTTCAAACTATAAGAATCTTAGAAAATGCAGGAGACACCCTTATGGAAATTAGAACTGGCAACCAATTCTTGCATTTACTTTTAAGGACTTAGCCATGAATTCCTCGCTAACTCCAATATTCAGGAGGGTGTTGCCTAAGTTTACTTTTAAGATTCTTATAGTTTGAGATTTTACAATTAATGTCTTCTTGGTCAGTCTTTTTTTTTTTTTTTTGAGTTGGAGTCTCACTCTGTCGCTCAGACTGGAGTACAGTGGCACGCTCCCGCCACCGCAACCTCCATCTGCTGGGCTCCGGCGATCCTTCCGCCTCAGCCTTCCGAGTAGCCGGAATTACAGGCATGCGCTACCACGCCCGGCTAATTTTTTGTTGTAGGGATGAGGTCTCACCAAGTTGCCCAGGCGGGTCTCGAACCCGCAGACTCAGGCAATCCACTCACCTCGGACTCCCAAAGCACGGGATTACAGGCTGAGCCACCGAGCCCGGCTTCTTGGTCAATCTTGATAGGATATATGTGATCGGGAATTTATCTATTTCCTCTATGTTTTCAAATTTATTTTCATATAGTTGTTCATAGTACTCTCTAACGATCCTTTGTATTTGCACGGTACCTGTTGTGACATCTCTTTTTTTATTTCTGGCTTTATTTGTGTCTTCTCTATTTTCTTAGTAAGTCTAGCTAATGGCTTGTTGATTTTTTTTAAGCTTTTCAAAAAAACTGACTTTTTGTTTTGTGGATCTTTATTTCTTTATTCTCAGTTGTATTTATTTCTGCTCTGGTCTTTATTATTTCTTTTTTTCTACTAATTTTGGTTTTGGTTTGTTCTCGCTTTTCTAGTTGATTAAGGTACATTGTTAGGTCATTGTTTGAACTCTTTGTAGTTTTATGATGTAAGCCATTTATTGCTATGAATTTGTCTTTTAATAATGCTTTTGCTTTGTCCTATAGGTTTTCATATGTTGTGTTTCTATTTTCATTTGTTTTAAGGAATTTTAAAATTTCATTCATTTTTTTTCTTAGACTGGGTCTAACTAACTCTGTTTCCCAAGCTGCAGTACGGTAGCATGAGCATAGCCCACTGCAGGCTTCACCCTCTGGGCTCAAGTGATCTTCCTGCCTCAGCCTCCCAAGAGCTGGAATTAGTGTTGTACATCACCATGACTGCCTATTTTTTTCTTCTCTTCTCGTCACTTCTCTTCTCTCTCTCTCTTTCTTTCTTTCTTTCTTTCTCTTTTTTTAGAGACAGGGTCTCTCCATGTTGCCCAGGCTGTCTCAAACTCCTCCTGGCTTAAAGTGATCCTCCTGCTTGGCCTACCAAAGTGCTAGGATCAAAGGTCTAAATTAATTCTTAGTTTCTTCCTTTACCCATTGGTTATTCAGTAGTATGTTGTTTAATTGCATATATTTGTATAGTTTTTAATGTTTTCCTTGTTATTGATGTTTTGTTTTGCTCCTTTGTGGAACAAAGATACTCAATATGATTAAGTTTTTTTTTTTTTTTTTTAATTGAGACTTGTTTTGTGTCCTGACATGTGGTCAATCCTGGAGAATGTTCCTTGTGCTGATGAAAAGAATGTGTGGAATGTTCTATAATTATCTATTAGGTCCATTTAGACTATGGTATAGTTTAAAATTCAGTGTTTCTTTGTTGATTTTCTGTCTAGATGATCTGTTCAATGCTGAGAGTAGGTTGTTGAAGTCCTCAACTGTTATTGGGCCCTATCTCTCCCTTTAGCTCTGTTTATATTTGCTTTATATATCTGTATGCACTAGTGTTAGCTTCCATATATATTTACAATTGTTATATTCTCCTGCTGTATTGATTCCTTTATAATTTTTATATTGTGCCTTTTTTGTCTCTTGTTACAGCTTTTAACTTGAGGTATGTTTTGTCTTATGTAACACTCCTGCTCATTTTTAGTTTTTGTTTGCAGAGCATATCTTTTTCCATCCCTCCACATTCTGTCTATGTGTGTCTTTGTAGATGAGGTGTGTTCTTGTAGGTAGCATTTAGTTGAGATTTTGTTTTTTTAAAATCTATTCAGCCAGTCTATATCTTCTAGATGGGAAATGTAATCTGTTTACATTTAAGGTTATTTTTGATAGATGAGGACTCACTTTTGTCATTTAATTCTTGTTTTCTGGTTGTTTTGTATATCTTTAGTCCCTATTTCCTTCTTGTTTACTTTTGCTGTTGGGTGGTTTTCTGTAGTGATAAGATTTGACTCCTTTTTCTTTCTTTTTTTGTTTATCAGCTCTACCAGTGAGTTGTATAGTTCTGCATCATTTCAGACTGTTGGTTGTCATCTTTTTCAGATATAAGACTTCCTTGAGCATTTCTTGTAAGACCAGTCAAGTGATGATGAATTTCCTATTTTGACTTGTCTGTGAAAGATTTATTTCTCCCTTATTTCTGAATGATAACTTTGCTAGGTATAATATTCTTCTTTTTTTTTCTTTTAGTACTCTGAATTTATTATCTCATTCTCTCCTGAGCTGTAAAGTTTCAGCTGAGAAATTTGCCGTAGCCTAATCGGATTCTCTTATACAAAACGTGACACTTTTCTTTTGCTGCTTAAAATAAAATTTTTTTTTGTCTTTGACTTTTGACAGCTTGATTATAATGTGCCTTGGAGAAAACCTGTTTGAATTGAATCTATTTGAGGTTCTTTGAGCTTCCTGGACCTTAATATTTATCTCTTTCCCAGGACTTGAGAGGTGTTCTGCTATTATTTCATTAAATATGTTTTCCTCACCTTTTTTCTTCTCATTCTGGAACACCCATAGTACAAATATTTATTCACTTAACAATGCCCTATAAATTCTGTAGGCTTTCTTCATTTAAAAAAATTCTTTCTTTTTTTTTAATCTCCCTGTGTTATTTCAAAAGACTCATTTTCACATTTTTTGTTCTAGTTTGTTGATGAAGCTATCACTTGTATTCTTTATTTTATTCACTGAATTAACTAGTCTAGCATTGGTGTTTGCTTCTCTTTTTTGATGTTTATCTCTGCTTAATTTCTCTTTCAAATCATGGATTGCGGTTCTGATTTCATTGACTTATCTATTTGTAGTTTCATTTATCTCAATGAGTTTTCTTAAGAGTATTTTTTGAAATCTTTTTTTTGGCATTTTATATATTTCTTTATGATTGGTTTCTATTACTGAAGATTTATTGTTGTTCTTTGAGGCAAAAATTTCCTTGCTTTTTTGATAGTTGATGTGTTCATACATCTATTTCTGCATATCTGGTAGAAAAATTGCCTCTTCCAATTTTATCAAGTAGGTTTCCTAGGGAAAGATTTAATCATAGGAATGGCCCTTGGTGTGTCAGTTTGGTGGGGTGCATTGGCTTTGGTTCTAGGTGGATGCACTAGTATAGTCTCCATCTATTTTTTCAACTATAATTTACACTAGTGACATTTGTGAGTTTCTCAGTGGCTTAGGATAAGAGGGTTTGTGTTGATAATGGTGTGGTTTTGCCAGGGGTGGGCTTGCTGTGCTATTTCTCAGGCCAAGGGTATGCATGCACACTTGGTAAGTTGGCCAACTTAGTATCCAGCTGACTGGAACTGGGGACATGGGACTGTTTCTCTTGCCCAGGACATGGGAGCAAGGCTGTTCAGCTAACTTGGGGCTGTGTCTGCTGGAGGTGACTCATGGCCTGTTTCTTAGGCCTGGTACATAGGTGCACAGCTGCTTGGGGATGCGTTTGCCAGGAGTGGTCCACATGGCCATTTCTCGGGTCCAGGTTGTTATCTTATGGCTTCTCAGTAGGCCTGCATGTGTGTCTGCTGAGAGTGGCTCACAGGGCTGTTCCTCTGCCTCAGGATGTGGGTGCATAGCAGCCTGGCTGACCATGGGGGGGGGCATATCTTTTAGGGGCCACCCATATGACTGCTAATCAGGTCCAGGATGTGATCCTGGTGCTGCTCATCTGGCATGTATCTTGGTCAGTTTCTGGGTTTCTTCTGACAGCCATGCCTAGCCAAGTGTTTAGGGGATTAAAGAGTTGAATGTGTCCACAGAAGAAAAGTATACCAATGTTAAGGTCTCAACCAAATTATCTGGTTTCAATCTTGCTCAGACTGATTGCATTATGAATTTAGGACAAAAGAATGGTGACATATGCATTCATCTACACGTTCAAAAGCAGAATCCTGATTTCCTCTAAGTGCTAGACTTTATGTAGACTCCCTACGATTATATATCTCAATTCTTTTTTGTCTGCCTTGAAGCCTTTATTATTTCTGCAGGAAAAGAAAACAAAAAAAGTTTTGATTACTTTTTTTTGTGATAAGGTGCTTTCTATCTAAATTCAAAATCCAGAGGCTCTTTTCTAATTATATTTCAGCTTTTCTCTGACTTCCTAGGATTTCAGTATACTTTGGATCACACAACTAAGTATAGGGCTCCTGCCATATCTGGGTTGGTCAAGATATAGTAGTGACTGATTTCTGTAAAGGGTGCTGAGAGTATGCAATGGGAATTCCTTTTCTTCAGTCTCTCCTTCAATTCATTCTGCAGCAAAGTAGTCCTAAAAGCACACCAATTGTATCCTCTTTTTTTTTTTTTTTTGAGTCAAAGTCTCACTCTGTTACCCAGGCTGGAATGTATTAAAACACAGCTCACTACAACCTCAAATTCCTTGGCTCAAGTGATCCTCCCACCTCAGCCTCCTAAAGTAGCCAGGACTACAGGTGTACACCATCATGCCTAACTAATGTTTTGACTTGTAGAGATGGGGTCTCGCTCTGTTGCCTAGACTGGTCTTGAACTCCTGGCCTCAAGCATTCCTCCTGCCTTGGTCTCCTAAAGTGCAAAGATTATAGGAGTGAGCCACTATGACTGGCCTGATTATATCTTTTGGATGAAGCAAGACTTCTCATATTATTTTTCTTCGTAATTTTCCTTAGGTGGTTCAGGTCTGGAGAAAAATAAGGCAAACCCATAGTATAACAAAGAAGAGTTGGTAGGAGACAGAGTGAATGTGACTCAAGATAAAAATGAGAAGATCAGGAGAAAGAAAGAGGAGGAGTGTGACATTTGCAAGGGTTATTATCATGACATAAAATTGAAAATATTTAAAGATAAGATAGGGGACAACTGAGAGAGACTGAAATAACTGAGATTCAGGTTCATATTTGGCCTACTTTGAGAAATAATGGTTTGCGTGTAGATCATCTTGAATTAGATAGCTTTTTGAAATTCTTTTGTGGGAATATGGGGCTTATATCCAAAAGAATAGTTTCAGGAAAGGAAAGAATCAGGAATTTATACATGAGAAGGATGGAAAACAGGAATAAGAAAATGAATAGAATAAAGAATAAGAAATACCCCACAAAAATATAAAAAGGTAAAATATGAGAGAGTAATAAGTTTAAAAAATAATAATAGAATGAAAGACATTTTAAAATATTAAAAATATCGCAAATGATTACCTTGCACTTATGCCAGACATTTTGCTATGTGCAAGTAACATAAAATTGAGCAAGCATATGCAATCAAAGCATGAAAAAGATTTATATTCATCAATTCTATATTGAGTGGAAATCCAACATAGTTGAAGAAGTTTACCTTTAAAAGAAACTTTTCTTTTAGTTTTCAGAGTTATTATTCCCAATGTATAATACAAATACAATTTGATTCTACACTATATAATTCATGGATAAAGCGTGTTTAAAGTTTTTAAACTATGACCAAAGTCTTTCTTCTGCTCACAGTCTGTTTCCACTATTTCAGGATATCAATTCAGGGAAGAGGATTATAGGAATAGCCTAAAGAAAATAAATCTATTAGAAGTAGGTTTTATAGTAGATAAAGTCATACATAAATTATTTTATAACCCTAGTATGTCTTCCTTTTATCAATCAGGAATGTTTATTGTTGCAAACTGACCTAAGCTAAGATGTTTAGGCAAACTCTCAGGGTTTGGTGAGTAAGTGTTATCAGTTATAATAAAAAAGTTTTAGATCACATTCCACTATACAGACAAATAAAAAATAGACACAAAATAGTTCATACTCCTTATTTTATAAGCTTAATGACATCCCGACTCTCTATTATTTAGGTGCTCTGACAGCACTTTGCATAAAAACTGTACTCAAAATGTACATGAAAATATTTTGGGGACAGAATGTTGTTACCTTTATATTTTTCATCAGACACTATCATGCTGCAAACCAATGAGTGGACATACAGGATGAGTCTCAGATGTGTTACCTAAATGTGCATCCTACAAAGTTTGGTGGGTTTTTGTATGTGTTCATGCAAAGTAGGGCAGTACTTCTGATATATTTTGGCCAATCTACAACTCTGGAACACCACTAATTTTTTCTTCAATGAAAAACACATTTTTAACATTCATTAGACATTCATTAGGCTAATTATCCAATTTATCTTGACATCAGAGACAGACATAGCTGAAATACTTTATGATTAAGTGTTGGTTGTACAGAAATGTTTATAATAAAATCATATTCTTCCTAATTTACCACCTCTCCCTTAGATAACCACAGCTGTCCTTCCAGATATACAAGTTCTATCTATATACAAATTCAATCCATGTATATACTCACATCAACACACTTTTAGAAAACCTTTTCTACTATGTAAACGATTTTCTGAGTTGCTTTTGTCTATACGGAAAAAAACCAAATCTGGTTTGACATTCAATATACTTAATAATCTGTGCCCCTCAACTCTCTGATTTCGTTTCCTGATAGTTCATCCTACGCATTCAATGTTTTAGCCTCTCTGATCTTCTCATAGTTCTTTGATATGCCATACCCTTTTCAGCCTCTGTGCCTTTGAATATTCTGTTCTGTGCTTGAAAAATCTTTTGTTTGTTTTTTTATGGCTTAATCTTTAAGACCTATTTCAGATGTTACATCCTATATGAATCTGTTTCCTAATTTTCTAGTGGAGTAACTTTTTTCTGTGTATTCCTAAAATACTTTGTATATAATTAGATTATGGTAATAATCGTAATTATATTAACTAACAAATACTGGTGGTATTGTATACATTTAACTATTTTTACATTTGTTTTATTTAATCTTCTTTCCACATTATCTTGCAACTTATTAGTTGTGGTTTTTTTTCTCCCCCCCAAATAGACCAAAACTAATTTACTTACTCTTCTTTAGATTCCTAGCATATGGCACTATACTTGGGCATATTATAAGTGCTCAGCAAATTCATATATGAAGGAATGAATGTAAAAAATGTTGCCCTTCAGTTCTTGATATTAAAGATAATGCATAGATTATAGTTATTCTCTGTGAATATAGAAAAGATATGGATATAATATGAATAGAGTGCAAAAACCATGATGCAATGGCATCTTTTTCCTATAGAATGTGTTATAGAGAATTTTATAGATGTGTTAGAAGATTGGAGAAAGCTGAAAAAAATGAAAATAGAAATATCTTTGTCTAAGATGCTTTAACTTGCACTATGAGTTGATGGGTTTGGCCTTTATACAGTTATTTAGGGAAATTTCGACAGAACAAAATAATATTAATCATGAGTGTAACATAAAAGATGTAAGCAAAAAAGATAAGAAAGAGCTGCTATTAGTTGGGAATAAAAGCTGTATTTTTCCATGGTCTTCAATGGTTTTGCTTAACTTATCTCCTAAAAAAATTTTGGAAAATGATGTACCACTTTGAACATTTTCAAGTTGCTAGTTAAAATACTTTTTATCATAAGTTTAAGTAGCTCTAGGTGCAGCAGTCAACACATTAAATATTGGGTTTATGCTTTTAAATGGATTTTGTCAAAACTTTGTTACTGCATATTTAGTTCATTCACTCATAAAAGATGTTTACCATATAATCAAATTGTCTCAGTCAGTCCTAAGTGCCAAACTACTTACCTAACTCAGACTTACTGTCTGTCATTAAGACGTCTTAATTTTTTAGATTAAATGAACATATTAAGATACTCTATGACAATCATCTCACTTTGGAATTCTAATCATGGTTATAGATATATAGAATGATTTCTAAGCAGTCGGACAGACTCGCAAAAAGGCACAGCTTTGCCAGGGTGAAATAAGCATCCTCTCCTTCAGTTTTTCTTGCTTTGCTCCTAAGGAATTGCCCCTCTCCCCCTTTCTGGCACAAGATTAGTGCTTTCTTGAATTATCTCTTTGCTTAATGATCTGGACAATTTTACACCCTAAGGCAATTCACCAGATCAAGGTTTTAGTTGGGTAAGTGGTATGCTTTCTTATTTGTAAAGTAGAAACAGGAAAATTGTGAAAGGATAACTATGGGATTTAAGTGCATTCTCAGACAGACCAGTTTTAGGACAGGGCACATATGGAACTTGAGAATTTAGAAACAGACTCTCTTTAAACATCAATATCTGCATTACCCCTGACAAGTTTTTGTTTACAATTTCTTGAAGACTGCTGGAATGGAAGACCATGGAAATATACAGCTTTTATTTCCAACTAATAGCAGTACTTTCTTATCTTTTTTGTTTACATCTTTTATGTTATACTCATGATCATAACACACTATGATGACAGGATAGGTTTACTATGACACCCATAATATGCTTTCTGGTGCTTTGATGAGTACACCAGTACCTGCCCCACATCTTATATTCAATAGAGTTCTAAGCACTGCAATCCCATGGTTTACCAATTGCAAAAGAAGAAACAGGGGATACATATGTGAATGGTCAGATGAGAAGGTTATGCAAGAGGAAAAGAAAATCCCTTTCCTCAAATATAAAATGAACAAATGAAGAGTTTGAAATTCTAAAAATAGACAGAAGGAACTTCCAGAAATTTTTAGTGAGTTCAGCCACACAGTGATATAACTGCTTGTAATATTTGTTTCATGAAAGTATATTTTGGTCTGTAGGTTGATGAATAAGAATGGGATTAATGAATAACCCCCTCCCACACTAATATTGACTAATCATTATTTATGTACAATAAAAGATAACTGTTACAATTTGGATTTCCCTGTAGTTTGTGAGACTTTATTTTTTAACTGAAAAACTTTTCATTTCTATCATAAGTCATAGGCAAATAAAAATTTTCTTTCTTTTAAATTCATTTTTTATTCTCACTTTAGAAACTCTAAATACTGTTGATTTTTAAAGATTAGTTTACAAAGATATGATTATGGAAATGCAACTGGGTGTGGTGACTAATGCCTGTAATCCCAGCACTGTGGGAGGCCAAGATGGTAGGATTGCTTGAGCCCAGGAGTTCAAGACCAACCTTGGCAACATAGGGAGACGTCTACTACTACTACTACTACTCCTAATAATAATAATAAATTAGCTAGGCTTGGTGGTAGTCGCAGCTATCTGGGAGGCTGAAGCAGAAGGATCACCTAAACCCAGGAGATCTAGGCTGAAGTGAGCAGTGATCATGACACTGCACTCCAGCCTGGGCAACAAAGTGAGACCCCAGCTAAAAATAAACATTTATATCAATATTGATTTAGCAATATGTATTTTTAAAAAACAGACAACATAGCCGGGCTCGGTGGCTCAGCCTGTAATAGCCCGCGCTTTGGGAGGCTGAGGTGAGTGGATTGCCTGAGCCCGCAGGTTCGAGACCCGCCTGGGCAACTTGGCAAGACCTCATCTCTACAATAAATCAAAAAATTAGCCAAGTGTGGTAGCGCGTGCCTGTAGTTCCAGCTACTTGGAAGGCTGAGGTGGAGAGATGGCTGGAGCCCAGCAGGTCGAGGCTGCGGTGGCCGGGAGCAGCCACTGCACTCCAGTCTGGGCGACGGAATGAGACTCCAACTCAAAAACAAAAAATAGACAACATTACTTTATAGACTCAATCATTTGTATGGAGTTATAATGCAGTATAGTATAGAATAAGCCTGATCAACATTAGGAAAGCTTCCTATTAAGAGAGTCATTTAGCTATTTGTAAAATCATATGAAAATATTTGTGTTTTAACCATGCTAAATTGCTGGTGTACAACGAGGAAAAATTTGTGATATTAATTTTATTTCCATTGTTGTTTTACTTTTTTTTTTTTTTTTTAACAAGAAACTGTGCTGGAGTTAAAGCAACTCCAAATAGTGCTTGTAGCTCAGAAGTATAAAATACAGTCTGTAGCTATGATTTAAAAAAAAAAAACCCACAGGTTAAAAGGCGTTTGGAAATAAGGAGCCACCCATTTGCTTTTTGTAGAAGCAGTAGCAATCCACAGACAAGCTATCCTAGCTTCAAAACAGTATGATAGATGGTTTTATGGAACTTGCGATGACCAAAACCCACTTTAACCTTTCTTACTGACAGGTGTTCTGTTGGCTTATAATAAGCCAGAGGCTGTGAGTGTAGTGCAGCCTATGGTATGCCCCAGAGTGCTAAAAGTGCCAACACTCCAGCTAGTGGCTCACAATTACATTGATTGTGGTCTGGCAACCAGAGCTCCAAGAAAGAAAAGTGATGAATATAGAAAAATATTTTACAAATTTGATCAGATTACAAATTTCATCTCTTCTTTTTTTCTCCTCCATAGATATGATATCTGCACTTATAAAAATAAGCCTTGTGGAACACTGGGTAAGTTTTTTTTATAAAGGGAGGATAGTTCAGGTTGTCTTTTTGGACCAATGACTTTACTCTTCATTGTTAACTTGGTCATTTTCCTTTCTGTACATCTGAAATCCCTAAAAACTCTCAAACCTGACCTTTATGGATATTTCATTTATGAGAAAACAAATATTCATTCCATTATAAATATTATGTAAATTTAATTGGCTTTTTTGGCAACTGAAATGATGAATCATGATTCAGAATCATCAAATAATAATTATAAATCAAAGTTACCATTCATTTTCATATAATCCATCTCTGTAAGGCCATTTCTAAAACCACCAAGGAGTTTGAAAGCAAATGAAAGCAATCAAGCCTAGACAACATAGTGAGACCTCGTATCTACAAAAATAAAAAAATTAGCTGTGCTTGGTGGCACACATCTGTAGTCCCAGCTACTCGCTCGGGATGCTGAAGCAGAAGGATTGCCTGAGCAGGAGGTCAAGGCTACTGTAAGCTGGTGATTGTGCCACTGCACTCCAGACTAGGCAACAGAGTGAGATCCTGCCAAGAAAGAAAGAGAGAAAGAAAGAGAGAAAGAGAGGGAGAGGTTATAGAGATGGAGTTGAAGAAGTTTCCTAGTTAAAGAGCGTAACACAGAAAGAACTGTCTTTGCTGGGAGAGCTCACATTAGAAAGATTTACTTTGTATTATTTTCGGTTAACAAGACCAACATAACCCAACAGAGGGCCCCTGAACTGAAAACTAGCAACTGGCTTTGGCTGTTTCAGTACATTCATTACCTTATACAGTTTATTTAATCTCTTTGTTCCTCAATTTTCCTATCTATAAAGTATGAGTAATATCTACCCTTATGCTAGAATACTGTTAAAACCATTTAAGGAAAAATATATAAATGTGTTTAGGAAAGAATTAAAAAATGAATTTGTTATTTGATATAGACAGATCCTATACTGTTTAACTTACTACCTGTATTTACTGTTGAAATTCTCTTAAGTATTTATTATGTGCCTAATCTACTTTAGATACAATAGACATTAGACCACAAAGCAAGTACCCATATAAGCTAGAGCTTATATTTTTCTAGTATATATATATTTGAAGAAATATATATATATATGTATGTATATATACACATATATGTATCACTATGTATATACATATATAGTCTATTCTGCTTTTTGAAGGTAGATTATTTACATTGAGATGCGCTTTCCATTGTAACATTAGTTTTTCTGTCATTACTGCCAAAGATTTGAGGTATTTTCCTATCCTACCTCTCATTTCATATTTCTCAAAATAATGGGTTCTAACTGATAGTTTATTAATTTCTAGAACCAATACATTATAGTTAGGTGCATGTCAAAGCACTTTCAAGCTCATTATTTTTCAAATTATAAACTGTTATTTATTATTTTATACTACCTCTTGTAGTGAAAACTGAATGAACTGCATACACACACACACACACACACACACACGCATGTGTTGACTTAATCTATAGAATATGTGCTATCAGTACAGAATTGGTCAGATTGGTACTTTTTGAGTTGTCATTCTAATAACTTTCATGTTGGTTTTTATGCTGATTTTTTGCATATTCTCTTGCTTAGTAACTCTGATGACCAGTTGTGACATGGCTAAGTAGGTTTAAGAGTGAAAACTGTGGCCATCAAACTGAGGAAATCTAAATGACCCAAATAGTAATCAAACCCCTATTAACACAATCACACATTAAAACTTTGACAGCTTCAATTTTATAGGGATACAGAAAACAGTGGGAGGCTGTGAAAATACATTAGCATTTAAAATACTCTTTTATTTTAGTTAAGATTTAGCTTTTTATTTCAATAAGTAGTAATTGTCCAAATATAGTTTTTCTTCAGCTCTTTTAGTAGAGCTAACAATTTTATATTTGACATACCAGACATAAATCTGTACTTGTTAATACACCTTGAGGAGTCATTGAGAATTCTCAATTAAAGATACAGCTACATGGCACATACCAAAAAACAATACAACAAAAACAAAAAACTAACCCATGAAATATTTTGGGAAAGATAAGAAATGTTAATTTAAGAATAATAATTATTCTAATATAACAATAATAATTATTCTTTAAAAAACATTTCATAGGGCAACTCTCTTTTGGGTTCCCTCCCACTGCTGGGAGCTTTCCTATCTTCTAATAAATTCCTACTTACTAGAAAAAAAAATACATTTCATAAAGCTCAAAAAAAAGTGTCAGAGTGGCTTTGTTTTTCTTATATGATTTGCCACATGGAATCTAACAGCTTAAAGCCAGATAATGTACTACAATTTTTTTTTGTATTCTTATTGTGTGTGTGTGTGTGTGTGTGTGTGTGTGTGTGTGTGTGTGTGTCTGTGTTTCTCTCTCTTTCTTTGTCTTGGTGGAGATTAGAAGTGACATTTATTCAATATTCTTGATTAACAAAAACAAAAAATTTTATAGGTTATCCTGCCCGACTGGTCCTGCTTTTTACATCCTCTCGTCCAGGTCCTAAGACATCTAAATGAATGGAAGGGCAGTCCAGGAGTGTCACCAGTGTTTATAACTCTGTGAGGCAGAAATCAACTCCCTCCCCATCTCCTGCCCCTCTCACATAAAATATTAGGAACACCAAATGATCTCTTAGCAAATCCAGCACTGTTCCGGTGCAGTTATATTTATATTAGAAAATACAGAGAAACACAATTTCTAGCGCTTTCCTTTGAGTAAAAATTTGGATTACACAGCATTTATTGCTCCAAATTACTGCAACTGGGAAATTGAACCTAGCACAGAACATTGCTTATTATACTCAGTAAGTATTCACTGAATTGGATTGAATTGAAATCACTTTTGGTGGAAAGTAATTATTAATGTTTGGGTGACGACAGTAGACTACTAACATAAAAATATTTTTCCAACTTTTCCTTCAACTTCTTCTAAATAACTTTGTGTCTCAATGTGTGTTACGTATGATTTGGCATCTGTTTCCATATAACAAATGACACTTTTACTTTTGCACAAAAATTCTCTTTTCTAAGCACCGTTTTAAAGTTCTGTACTATTTCACAGAGCATGATATTCATTTGAAAGTAAATATTAGAACTTTTACATACTAAAATTCCCAAGGGGAAAATACCTTGAGTAACATAACATTTCACTGGAATCAGCGAATTAACACCATAGTTTTGCTTTATTGGTAAAACTCAAATGTGTTGAAGGGAGATAGGAGAGAGGAAAAATGACACTGAATGTGTGAATGACTTTCTTCTCATTAAAATACTAAAATAAATTGTTGCATCACTAGCAGTACCAATTTCAATCTTCTTAAAAAAATGCAAAAACCTCCCATCTTTAACAGTTCTCCTTTTACTTTTGAATGATTCATTTTATTTTTATAAAAATATCATTTAAAAAATCATCTGGGATTCCCCCCTTTATTTGGTAACTAAAAAGTTGCTTGTATATTTTTATGAACCCACTAAACTTAAACAGATCTCTTTAGAAAAATAATGTGGATATATTTTACTTTCTACAGCCTGAAGAATGTTAAAATAGAAATGCTTTCTTGAATTCCCTCTTCTGGCTCAAGTTACTAGGTGGTCCCAAGTTACCAGAAGTAAAATTTATAAATCTAACCCCTAGTCTAGACATTTTCCAGCACTGACTGCAGTTCAAAAAATATTAATGTCTAGCCGGCAAAGTGAAATTCCCCCCAGTGATTTTGCAAATGACTAGAAAGTTAACCTTTTGCCAACTGCTCCTTCTGTGCACGGAGGTTATTAAAAAGAATCCAGGCATTTATAAGTATGGGCCTTTTAAGACTGAAACACCTTGGCTTGACCCTTTGTGTCTCTTTCTGTTTGTTCAGGCTTGGCCTCTGTGGCTGGAATGTGTGAGCCTGAAAGGAGCTGCAGCATTAATGAAGACATTGGCCTGGGCTCAGCTTTTACCATTGCACATGAGATTGGTCACAAGTGAGTGAGTTTAAGAAAATCAAAATAAATTTTAGAACTCTACACTGGAGCAACTCGTAACTACTGTGTGGAGAGCCTGTGTTCAACCTTCTTTTACTGCCTTTTTGTCTGATTTCAATAGAGGATGTTATTATTTGGGTTATTGGGATAAATCATCTTAAGAGTTGGAGATGTGTTAAATAATCTTTGTGATCCAATGACTGGTATCCTCAGTGGTATACGCACCACACTTAAGTTTGTTATGTACATTTGAAAGGGTTTAGCTTTAGCTCTGCCTGCTTAATACCAAGTTCCTCATGAAGCCTGATTGTTTAAATGATCTTTCTTTTCCTCGAATGACAATACATATACATTTTAAAATCATTGACACCACTACCATAAAATATGTGCTTTTAGTTTTCACTCTTCATACAGCTGTGAACATATCTTTTCCAGGCATAAAGTTTGTGCAGATATTGCTAAGTCACTTGTATTTTCAGGTGCATTTGTATGTCATTGAAAAAAAAAAAAACCTGTTAACAAGTGTAAGTGAGATATCATCTCACTTTTTTTTTTAGGAGGCGCTGAAGTTTTTAATATTTGTTTTCAGTGAACCTGTGCCAATGGAAAAACTATCCTTCCCACCCCTCCCCACCCCCCATGGCAATAAAAGCTTGTCTTTAGTCAAACAACAGGCATCAGTAATGTAAGAGCCTATTCACATGGAGGGACAGAAGTTTGACGATATTTTTCCTTATTTCAATCATTTGTGTTCTTAAGACTGAAAGGTGACTTGTCCTTAATTAGTCGATTTGTAATCTGATTCTGTTGCTCTTATAAAGGTGAATACGAAACAAAAGAGCTTCCAATTTACTAAAAGGTACATTTTTAAGCAGGAAAGCCCTTTTTCTCTAAAATAGAGACTATTAATGTTTATTTTAGCAAATGACCAACTATATCTGCTAACGATAAAATGAGAGAAAACTTCAAAAGGCTAGTCAAGCATTTTTAGCTTAACAAGCAGCTTATTTGCAAGAACTCTTGACATTTGTATGATTTAAGTTTTATAATTTGCTTTTTGATGGCAAAATGGATGGGGGAAATGAACAAATAAAAATGGATGTTTATTATATGTACACTTGCCTCAGAGGTAATTCCTGAGATAAAGCTGTAGTTAGATTTTTTTTTGAAGTAAAGAGTAAAATTGGGTCAGTCTGTTACATTATTTTAAAATTGCAATCAAATTGCATCGTATTGGTATTGATTTAGGTGTAAATTCAAGTAATCAGCAAGCCTCAAACCTAACTTGATTCAGACAAAGGAAAAGTCATCAGTATTGTACTTTTAACGAAGTCTTAGATATATTGGTATTCTGGTTTCATTGCAACAAACAGCAGGTGGACAAAAAAAAAAAAAAGCTCTTTTGGCCAGGCGCGGTAGCTGACACCTGTAATCCCAGCACTTTGGGAGACCAAGGCAGGAGAACTGCTTGAGTCCAGGAGTTCTAGACCAGTTGAGGTTACATAGGGAGACCTTGCCTCTAAAAAAATAAAAATAAAAAATTTAGCTGGGCGTGGTGTCCCATGCCTGTAGTCCCAGCTAATCGGGAAGCTGAGGTGGAAGGATCACCTGAGTCCAGAGGTCGAGGCTATAGTGAGCCATGATTGTGCCACTGCACTCCAGCCTAGGCGATACAATGAGACCCTGACTTAACCAGGCAGTTTATCTATAGTTCACTAAAAAATGTTTCTCATTAATGACAGTCATAATCGTATGCAACCAGATAGAACTTAAATGGGTTCTGTTAGATTCAATTACATTGAAAGGTTAGGACAAGTAACATACAGTGGGTAGATGATGTGTGTATGAAAGCACTATTATCTCATGTAGTCACAAGTTAGTATCAACACAGCATTTCAAATCCCATTCTTTTTTTTCCCCCAAATCTCATTCTTGTATTCTTTAGTGGCTGTCTGGAGGGTTTATGTCTCTTTATATCTTTTATAAAGATTCTAACTGTAGCCAGCGTTATGGCTTACACCTGTAATTCCAGCACTTTGAGAGGTGAGGCGAGAGGATTGCCCCTGAGCCCAGGGGATCAAGACCAGTCTGGGCAACTTGATGAGATCTCATTTCCATAATGAATCCAAAAATTTGCCAGGTGTGGTGGTGCACGCCTTTAGTCTCAGCTACTTGGAAGGCTGAGGTGGAAGGATTGCCTGAGCCCAGCAGATCAAGGCTGTAGTGATGGCCGTGAGCATGCCACTGCACTCCAACCTGGGTGACAGAATGAGATTCTGACTCAAAAAAATAAAAAATAAAAAATAAAAAAAATTCTAACTGTTCTACTTCCTAGGCTTCCTAGATTTTTTTGGTTGGCCTTATGGGTGAATCCTTTCAATTCTTCTTACAAATGACTGGCTTATACCTTATGTAGAAGAATTGTGAAAGAGTAGAATATACCTCTCAAGTTTAATGTACTTTGGAGTAACTTTGTTTCACAGTTAATTTATTCTTGAAAGTGTGAATGTTAAAAGTGAGGGGAAAACATTTCACAAAATTCTTAGGTTGAGAGCCAGAAGAATGCTTTCATGTAAAAATGTTTGACAAGAAACAAAAAATTAGCTTTTTTCCCATATTCAGTTGATTACCATGTTGCTGTTACCCTTTCCTCAGACAGCTAGGCAGGATGTGTTTAGCCTACTTTCTTTTTCAGTATGTAAAATTATTATTTGGTCAGTTATGAAAAATCCATTTCATAGATGAAGATCCCTTTACTTGCTTTTAAAATCTTAGGGTTTAGCTTTTCCGGAACTTAGCAGATCAACTTTGGCATGAATCATGTCATTCTTAAAATATAGTGATCTCTGTTTTTCCTGAACCAAAGCAGTAGCCATAGTAAATATATCGAATATATTTTTTAGACCAAGTGTACTGAAATGAAATTTTTGTAACTTTTATAATTTAGTAGAATGGATGTTAAGTGATGTGATAATATCTGTAGATTAATTACAGTGAAGAGTACCTGACCATAAAATACTAAGAAGAGCCCCTACTGAGTCACTACTAAACTATCTGAATATTTTCTGTCTTTCTTTAAGTTGTGTAGAATATGGTTTTGTACCCAGTGTATACTTGTGTAGGAATATAATATTCATTTTAAATAGCTGTGGAATAACGTTTTCTTTGGCTAGACCTTAGTGACCACTTTTATTTCTCTTCATCCTTTTGTGAAAACAAGAAATTAGTTCCCTTGTCAAATGAAAAATTGAGGTTTAAATGACATGTCTAGGTTTAACGTAGGCTATAAGCCAAAGGCACTCAATGAAACCTTATAGGAAAGAATGTTCTTTGAAAGATTTTAAAAATTAATTATATAGTTGCCATGGGTTTCAGAAGTTGAAAAGACTATGATGGCAAGAATTCAGCCAGACATCTAGTATATTGTGGCAGCTATCTCATGTATCTAAACTGTACAAAAACCAATAATCGTGAAAAGAGGTCTTAAATGTGTGTGTATATATATATATATATATATTTTTTTTTTTAAGGAATGTTTATTGAAATATGTGGGACTAAAGTGACAGGATGTCTAGCATCTTCTTTAAAGGAATGGGGGAAAAAGAAAGAAAAGAGCAGCAACATTTTGAATTTTATCATCTTGATGATGTGTTTATGACAGTTCACTATGCCACTCTCTCTACTATGTGTCTGATATTTTTTATAACATAAAATAGATAATACATTTATTAATTAACATTGATTAAGTCAACTTTAATATTGAGACACTGTTTAAAAATCTTTGTAAAAAGTCATATTGAAAACTGTAGGAGTATATTGGTCTTGCTTTAGGAAATAGATATCAGTATTTTATCTTAACAATAGAATACATTCTATAGAAGATTGGTTAGGACATGAGTTTTAATGTTAGTTTTACAAAATGAATTAGAATATATTTTATTTTCTGGAATAGTTTTCTTTCCCATGAGTACATTTAAAAACATTATTTAGGTTTAATTTACATTCAGGAAAAAAGTACCTATTTTGTGTATGGTTCGATGATTTATGACAAATGTGTGTAACCATGTAACCACTACCACAATCAAGATACCAAGATTTTCATTACCTGAAAAAGTCCCCCCTTTCCCTTTACAGTTAATATCTACCCTCCTCCCCCCTCCTCTATCCCCAATCATGGATCTACTTTCTATTACTATAAATTAAACTTGTCTTTTCTCTAGCTTCATTTAAGTGAACTTATACAGTGGATACTCTTTTGTGTCTAGATTCTTTCTCTCAGCGTAATGCTTTTGGGATTCATCCACGTTGTGCATATCAGTACTTTTGTTTTTCTGAACAGCATTCTATATTGCATTTTGAGTTTTTTCTAGTTTTGGGCTATTATGCGATGAATATCTGTGTATGAGTGTTTGTATGGTTGTATGCGTTCATCTCTCTTGGGTGATACTTTTGGTAGTATGTTATTTTAATGACAGTGATGATGAACATCTTTTCATGGGCTTGTTTGTCATTTGTGTATCTTCTTTGAAGTATCTGTTTAGATCCTTTTCTTATTTCACAAAATTGAGTTTTTTTCTAATTAAATTGTATTCTGAGTCAAAGGCTTTATTATGTATATGTAGAATATACACATGCATATATATGTGAATATTTTCTCCTCATCTGTTGCTTGCTATTCATTGTTAAAATGGCATCTTGGGAAAAGTAGAATTTTAAAATTTTGATGCAGTCTAATTTAAAATTTTTCTTTTTGTGCTTTTTGTGTCCATCTAAGAAATCTTTGTGTACTTCAAGATTATGAAGATATTCTTTTATATTTTCCTCTGGAAATTTTATACTTTTAGCTTTTATATTTAGATCTGTGATTCATTTGGGTTAATTTTTATGTATGGTATGAAGTACAAGTTGAGGTTCATCTTTTTCCAAATGAATATTCAGTTATTTCAGCACAATTTGCTTTAAAAAGATGTTGGTTGGTTTGTAGTTTTCTTTTAATGCCTTTGTCTAGTTTTGATATCAGAATAAAATTTGCCTTATAAAATGAGCTAGGAAATGTTTTGTTTTCTGGAAGAGTTTGTACATGTGAGGTTGATGTTATTTCTTCTTTGAATGGCTGATAAAATTCACCAGTGAAGTCATCTGAGCCTGGAGTTTTCTTTGCGTGAAGGCTTTTAATTTAAAAATTTGTGCCGGAGTCTTGCTCCCGCAGAGTCCGGGATACCCCAAAGGTGGAGACGGCGTAGGCGTTTGAGGGGAAGAAAAAAAAAAGAGAGAGAGAGAGAGAGAGAGAGAGAGAAAGAGAGAGAGAAAGACTGGACACCCGTTAATGTGGATGCCATTTGTTGTGAGCTAGCAGCAAGCTTATATTTCTCTCTACAAGGGAAATAACCTCTGCAAGTCAAGCTGCCACAGAGCAAGTTAAAATCATCATTACAAAACAAATCGCTTACAACAAATTACATGGATTTTTTGTGATGTTAAAACGATGCTTAAATTTCAGTATTCTTCTCGTGCTTGGCTAATGTTCTCTCTAAGGGCGGAGACTATTTCCACCCAAAACAACATTATTCCAACACAATGATGTTACCCTGTAAAAAACATTCCCCAGGCTCAGTGACTCAGCCTGTAATCCCGCGCCTTGGGAGGCTGAGGTGAGTGGATTGCCTGAGCCCGTGGGTTCGAGACCCGCCTGGACAACTTGGTGAGACCTCATCTCTACAATAAATCAAAAAATTAGCCGGGCGTGGTAGCGCGTGCCTGTAGTTCCAGCTACTTGGAAGGCTGAGGCGGAAGGATCGCCGGAGCCCAGCAGGTCGAGGCTGCGGGTGCCAGGAGCAGCCACCGCACTCCAGCCTGGGCGACAGAGTGAGACTCCAACTCAAAAAAAAAAAAAACAGTCCCCGCAACCCATTAATATAAAATCTTAAAATTATAAAATTATAAAGCTTCTCATTAAACAACTCTACTTAAAACAAAACTTATATCCCAAATTAACTAATATATATTACAATCTTTCTAATGATTACAACCTTAACTTTACAATCTTAACTTCCTTATTCAAATTATTCAGGGAAACAGGTTATTTCCATAATAAAGTCTCTGGGGGCCAGAACAACAGTTTCTGGCCCAAGACTTTAGAGCTGTCTTTATGTGGAGTATTTCCATCTGTGCGGAAGAATGCACACCTGGGGACCCTCCTGTAGCACCTCACGCAGATGCACATTCTTTAATGGACGAGGAGTTTCCTTCTCAAGGCCCTCTGGTCTTTCAAGCCCCTTGGTAGTTTCCTCTTGTTCGAATTCCTTCATTGTCTTCCTATTTGGGACAGCTCAGAAGAAACTTTCAGTGATGTTTTTCAGGCCTCAAGGTAGTTTCGGTTGTTAGATAAAATCTGTTTCACTTACTTAAATTCTACATCTAAACCCTTTAACTCCTTATATACTAAAACTTTAATATGTATCCCAAACCCTAAAAAACAAACTTATAAATCACCTACATATACCTTAATACAAACTTTTACTTACACTTAAATCTTATGCCTACGATTATAAACTTATACCTATAGAACCTTATGTCCAAACACTATAACTACAACTACAAATAATAAGTAAAAATATTCAAAGCAATTCTTTGCCTAAACAAAATCAGAAACCTCTTTTTACCAGGTATTAGTCACAAATCCTAACCCTAAAAACAAGATCTGTAACCCATGACAAAGCAAAAGAAAGCCCTTAAAACATCCCTCAGAGTCATCACATGGACAAAACGGACAGGTCAAACAATGTAGTGGAAAGTGGAAAGATGGACAATGATTTTCCAGTAGCTAAAAATACTTCGCATAAACATACTGTTTTCTTCTTTCACGACTGCACGGAATTCTTTGGCCATAACAGCAAAGGCAAAAGGCAGCAGGGCCTCAGCTTCCCAGACTTGCCCTGTGGCCTGGGGTCACCAGGACCCTGTCAATCTGGTGGGCCTCCAAGGCTGGCTCCCAACAATTCCATTTGCCAAAGTGCTGGAGTCTAGTCAAGCACTCCCAGATCAGACCTTTGCTTTTTAAGACATGAAATTGAACCAGTTCCACTGAAACAACTTGAATTAAGATTGGCCCGGGTTGTTAACAGAGACTGGATAAGTATCAAAAAATGCACAAGTGTACCACATTCATTAATTGATACTCATTATTAATATTGATCAATTGATAATCATCATCGATATTTTCAGGCCATATCTAGTAAATTTGGATTTCATATTCATAAAGTTGCTCTCCACACCACAAAATGCACCTCCACAATTGCGCCACTGCTGTTTTGGATTTCCCAATGCTTGGGTAGCCTAAAGGTCCGGGAACTAGATTCTACCTGAAAAATACAACCTCAAAGGGACTCCAGGAGAGTGAAATGAAGAAAACGGGTTCTCCTAGTCATCTGAGACCCCGCTGGTGCCGTGGCTGCTCCCTGTGTCCTCAGGCTCATGGAGGCCCTCCGGATGCCGTTGCAGTTTCGGACCCTGCTGTTCAGGAGAGCATCGCAGATCAAACTGTGATTTTATCGGTAATTGGTGTTGTCACTGAGCTTGCAGAATCAGGAAAAAAGAGTGCACGGTTTGCTTTGAGACGAAGATGGAATTGTTGATCCTTCTCTCCCTTGCCCTCACTCCTTTCCTCATTCCAAATAAATAGCTGGTGAAGAGATTTCTGTGTTTACAACTTTTAAATGTTGGATGTGTGTCGGAGTCAAGACACTTTGAGATCCAAGTAAGAGAACTGTAAATCAAGTTTTTGAACAAAAAAATGATCTAAAGTCTAGGAATTTCAAGGAGGAGCTATGGCTTCAGACAGAAATTGGCATGAAGTTCCAATGATATCACCATCTACCTCTCTGTCTTTTAACCATGCTTTCATTTTGATTGGACTCACTCTCCAAGACAACCCTCTCCTGTGTTAGACAAAGCAATCATTGTCATGTTGCAGTTTTCACCATCAGAATACTGCTACTTCTCAGAAACAAAACCACTATCCCATTTGGCAAAGTGGAGTTTGGTCGAGCAGACCCAAATCACACATCTGCCTTTTAAGACATGAGGTTGAACCAACTCCACTGAAACAACTTGAATTAAGACTAACCTGGGTTATTAACAGATTGAATAAGCTGCGCAAAAAAAAACACAAGTGCACCACACTACAGCATACTCATTATCAATATTTGCCAGCCATATCAAGTAAATTTGGAGTTCATGTTCATAAAGTTGCTCTCCAAACCACAAAATGCACCTCCACCATTGCGCCACTGCAGTTTAGGACTTGCCATTGCTTGGGTAGCCTTCAAACTCTGAGAAATAGATTCTGCCTGGGAAATAAGCCTCAAAGGGACTCCAGGAGAGTGAAGTGAGGGAAACAGGTTTTCCAAGTCATCTAGACCCTGCTGACACTGCAGGTGCTAAGGTTGTGTTCCCCAAAACATCCTGCGCATCTGTGAGTGAAATCAGACCTTGGGTAGTGACCCCAACAGCAGCCCACTCTTACATGATCAGAGTTTTTTCTGGGATGGACATAGCCCCTTGTGCTTGCCAGTCACCAACTGCTGCTTGCCTGACATACACGCTGCATTTGGAGTTTGCGTCTCCTGAGCTTGTCTTCCTCCTCTCTTCCTAGAGGACACATTCACTGCCTAAGCCCAGTATCTTGTTGGGTCAAGGTGACTTCTGGGTGGGTGCAGAGTATCTTTCTCCCATCTCTCCTCCCTCTCTCTCCCCTCAATTTTTCCTGACTATTGGATACTTCCACAATGTGTCCTGCAAATGGCCTGTCAAGACAGGTTCACAAAACCCTGAGGAAGAGTTCAGTGAGCATCTTACATTCACTCTGGATCTAGTAGTTCCAGTTAGTGAATACAAAACACATGCTTATAAAGAAAACTATATGTATTCTAGCCAAGGTTACTCTTATAGAATGGTCACTGGCAAAATGCCCAAGGACATTCACAGGAGAGACATATTACAGTCTTAAAAGAAAGGGACAGTGTACCAAGTGAGATTAAACTAAACAATCATGGGCCAGGCACTATTTTGACCAAGAACACCAACAACAAACGCCCAGGCCCAGGAGAAAAAAACAGGGCTTCTCCATGTCTACTGCAATGTGATTCTGAGCAGGTGTCAACCTTGCAGTCTAATGAGGCAGCAAGGGGCACAGGCTCCCCATGGAGACTTAGCATGGCTAGTGAACTGCAACACACATGTCAGGGAGAAATGAATGGGTCTGTGTCTGATAAAGAACTGGTCCCAGCTTGTCTCCACTGTGTGGAAGGTGAATGTCACATTTTTTTATTCCTAGTGCGAAGGCTTTCTGTGTTTTCCTGCAACTATCACTAACTTAGTCTGGGTCCTTGAGCTAATTCTGCATACTCTTCCTAACTGTCAAAAGGGCAAAGCGGACTTCATCTCAGGGCTTCTGTACTTCCCCCTAAAATCCACCTCTCAGTATCTCTGCTAAAATTTCACTTTGTCACTGACTTCTTTCCTGATTTCTCAATTTTAAATTTCAGCAATCTCCCTGGAGACTTTGAAACCCTCTCCTCTTTATTACTAACTGTAGAATTTTGAATCATCTTCTATTCCATACATGCCACTCAGTCTCTGCAACACATATCTCCCTACACTAGAAGTTGCTGACATTTCGTTCATCATTTACCACACTGCTGAAATGACTGTCCAAATTACCGTGGGGAGCCATGGTACTTTTAATCTTGATTAACTTAGTTAGTTGTATCCAACATCAGATGATACGAAATTACATTATTGTTACTAAACTGCAGAGGAAACACCAAATACTTCATATATATACTTCATATATATTGTTTGTAAGATACCATTCCTTTAAAAAACTAAATACAAACATTTAATAGTATAATGTAAGAGAATACCATGGGTATTTCTGAACTTCTGTGCTTTCTCTCTGCATCTTAAAGTCCAATAATGCATTAAGAATCTGAAGAAGGAGTTCACTCTTAAATGGCCTGACAGGTCATACTCCCACCTCTCAGTACTTTGACTTTCTGCACGACTCACGAAGCCAACCCTTCCTGCCTGGCAATCAGCATCAATAAGGAGGTTCTCCCACAAGCAAGTGTCTGGGAGCCTGATACCCAGAAGCACCTAAAATATTGATGCAGTAGCACTGAATGTTCTCACCTCCCCAACTGGAACATAGAACACATTAGTCAAGGCAGACGATTGTGGAGTCTGGAATGGCTTAGGATCCACCTCTCTCCCATCTTGTAAGACAGCATACCTTTAAAAAACAAAATACAAACATTTAAGACTATAATATAAGAGAATACCATGAGTATTTCTGAAATTCTGTATTTTTCTTCTTTTAAATTTTATTTTAAAGATGTGGGGTACAATTCAGAGTTAGGTATACAAATGGTCAAACTACAGGTAAATTTTGGGCCTCACTTTTGGTACTGCTTCATGGATTGCCATCAATCCATGGTTTGAGATCAGGTCACCTTATTGATGAAGTATGCTCCCCCTAGCAGTTTCCCACTACTGCCAATCCCTTTCTTAAAGTATTATGATAATTGTTCAGGATCTGCTTATGAGTGACAACATGTGGTACTCAGTTCTTTGTTTCTGTGATAGATCACTCAGTATCATAGACTCTAAGTCCATCCAAGTTGCTGCAAAGTTCATAATTTTGTCCTTATCTATGGCTGCGAAATATTCCCTCGTGTATATGAACCACTTTTTTCTGGTCCTCTCTGCTTTCAATGGGCAACACTCTCAGTTGCTTAATGTCTAGTAATGCATTAGGAATCTAGGAAGGAGCACCTGCCGTAGGTCTTCATGACCTCTCCTTGTGTCCTGCCACATCTTTGCTGCGGGTTCTCTAAGTTTGAACTACATGGTCCTCATGTTTTCCGGCTCGTTCATTAAGGTCTGAGATCACATTTCAGAAACCATATCAAGCTGTGTTATGATTTTAACTTCCTTATGTGTAAATTCAAAAGCCATGTCAAACCATGTCCCCAGGGCTGTGCCTAAGGACAAGACACACTGTGTCTTCTGGGGACACGGGACACCATAAGCGAGTGTGGGCAATATCCTTATTTCATCTAGAAGTCCCCCTTCTTTCTCACACCCACACAAGCACACTCATCCTCAGATTCCCCACAATACTTACCTCAGGCTGATGGTGTCACGGTTCTTGCTCAGCGTCCAGGCTCACTTAAATATTCTCTGGAAATTCAACTGCATGTGTATGAGAGAATAGTTTAAGTAGTGTCTACACTGCCAGTCCACACTGATGGCAATCCAAGGCAAAATCAGGCTGGGGTGAGGGGCTGGGGATAGCCATGAATATGAAAGTCCTGCAAAGACTTTTAGACATAGCACCTCCTTTTCTTAAGTCCTGGCTCCACCAAGGTTCTGATGTAGCCCACCACAAAGAGGGGCAACAGGGGCCAA
>CAUYQG010129582.1:0-15788 GCA_963574415.1 Tarsius wallacei
CAGCAGTTTTTGACCAAAACCAGCATGACCCCTGTGCCCCACCTTCCCTATTCACCTGATCTCACCCTGAATGACTTTTTTAGTTTCCCTGGATGAAAAAAGTCCTCAAAAGGAAACGTTTTGCTGATGTGGAAGAGGTAACAGAGAAAATGTCAGAAGTGCTAAAAGGCATCAAAATTGACAAGTTCAAAAACTGCTGAACACTTAGTGCAGTTTGAGCAGGTGCACTCATAAATCACCCATCCTGAAATAGGTGAACATACTGAAAGAATCTCCCCCTCCCCCCCAAAAAAATTCACTAAAGCAGCCTCTCACAAGAACTCTAGCTGGTACACTGGTGGCCTAGAACACTTACCTAGCAGGGAAAGCCTTGTACTACATGGGACCTGCCTTCCAAAAAATAATTATGATTTCTGAGGGGTTCCCTCTTATGCATGCATAATGACATAAATAAATGCAACCAAAATCAGCAAATCAACTTGCTATATTATTTATATTACATGCTATTGGTTTGACATTTTTATGATTCGCTTGCTGTTGTTATATATTTGATCTGATTTTTCATTAAAGGCATGAAATAGTCATATCCCTTTCTTATTTCATCAAATGCTAGAACAAGAAGGACCTCGAAGTGCATCTTTTGCTTATCCACTTTTATTATTTTACAGACCTGTGGTTTTGAAATATCCAGAACAAGAAAAGGTACCAACACAAAAGAGGCTTCTTAGTCTTAGTCTTCATCTGGGGGCATTTTCTCCTCACCTTGAGGCCTCCAAACATTCACAGCACAAAATTAAGTTCAATGGAGGTACATAGACTCAGGAAGAAAAGACAACAATTCTAATTTTATTATCCTGTTATTTAGCAAATATTTATATGGAAGGAAAAAAACAACTTAGTGTGTAATTAGATCTTTACCTTTGTAGAATACACAGGCATAAACTGGAGATTTGGAAGACTGGCAGCCATGTGAAAGTTTGTGGTGGCAAGGCACATTCAATTGGCTTGAAAGGTTTTATTAAACACGATCTTGGCTTCTCTGTATGGCTGTGGCTATGACTGAATCAAGATTCCTGAGATCCATTCCATATAACATATATTTTAGTTCATAAATCCCAGCACCATTTCAGTCCATTCCTCAAAGGCCATCTTTTACTTTCACTAAATTCACTGGAGTGACACTAAACCAGCCCATTTGTTTTTCACCTGCCTCACCACAGATGTGTTAAATCTCCATTTCCCTTCTGAGGGTTTGACACATGGAAGCCCTCCCTCTTCTGCAATTATAATGTTCTCCCAACCTCTTATGATTAGACTTTCTAATTATGCCCAAATCTATGCAGCAAAACCCACACAACAACTTACTAACTACTTTTAATCACATTATAAGTGGGTCCTGCTCTACAAAGTGACTTTAAATGGGCCTCATCCCAAAGGGCAATGCCATGTCCTTTTGATGTTGACATCACACTGTTCCCTTTTCCAGATCATGTCCATTTATATTTAAATAGCTATTTTAACCCTAGAAAGGTAGGCTTCTCTTTGAAATGCTGTTTGCCTTGATGTCTAACAGCCTTCATAAAGCTTTCCCTAGGGTTACGCTACACGTGTCTTGGTTTTAAAGTACTAAAGCTGGGCTCTGTTGGCTCACATCTGTAATCCCAGCACTTTGGGAGGTGGAGGCAAGAGGACTGCCTGCATCCAGGGGTCCGATGTCAGTCTGGGCAACTTAGCGAGACTTAGTCTCTACAATAAATCAAAAAATTAGCCTGGCATGATGGCGCACACTTGTAGTTTCAGCTATTTGGAGGGCTGAAGCAGAAGAATTGCCTGATCCCAGCAGATCCAGGCTGCGGTGGCCGTAAATGTGTCATTGCACTCCAGCCCCAGCGACAGATTGAGACTCCGACTCAAAAAATAAAAAATAAATAAAATGCTAAATATAGTGATTATAGCAATACAGATTCAAAATTTAGGAATTGAGTAAAATGTGTTTTTCTATAGGGAAATAATGTCAATTTGAAATATATGTTATTTTTCTCTTATATTTATGAGTAAAGCAAAGGTTACTTAAGTCTTGAGGACATAAGAACACATGTTGGTAGCAAAAGGATAGATGAGAATGGGATATTTGTCCCAAAACAGTAGTAGTTTCCCCCAAGAACTATAAGTTTTATGGTTAATTTTTCATTACTTTTTTATAACTTGCTTGTATGATTATTTGATGCTCTATAAAACCTTTAAAGAAATATGTCCTCTTAACTAACGTGACTATCTGAGAGAAGAAAATAAATGATAATGCTAGTGTGAAATGTGCCAGAATTCTAAAAAGTACTTTTGTGACTCTATGTTTAAACCAGTGTTAAGACTGAATATAGGTATTCAAACTGACTTGAGTATAATCTATATTTATAGTCAGAAGTACTTTTAAAGTATTATATTGCTAAATGAAAGATTATTTTAAGAAGAAACACTTTTCTGTTTCTTCAGATCAAGTTGCTTTACTTACACAAGGCAATTTTCTCTGCCCACTGAAAAAGAGTCTATTATTTGAAATATATCTGTTTTGCAAGTAAGATACAACTTTCTAGTGCCTTGCCTTAAAGTTTTGGCACTAACCAACAGTCAACTTCCTTGAAAATAAGGATTTTAAATATTTGAGAGTAGATTCCTTACCTGTTATGATCAGAATGTCTGAAGTAATCAATGCTGGATGAAAGAAAATGGGGAAAAAAAATTCCTTTCTTCTTTCAAAGTTCCAGATTGTAAATACACATTAAGAGCATTCTATGCACACAGGAAACAGCTGATTATGGAACTGTACCTGTGAAGTGCCATTGGTAATCACAGAAGAGCTCACAGACCAGATAAGAGAAAACGAGAAGTGTAACCCTGGTACCAGGAGAGTAAGTATGCTGTGAGACATTAGGGTATCAAAGTCAATGGCACAGTCCCTGCTAGAATGGACCTTATAGTCTTGCAGTACTGCACTAAATTTGCAAAGTCTAATGTATTTGAAGATGTTTTCACCTAACATGATTCTGGATCAGAAACATCATTAAATAACTGTTGAGTCTCCCATGCTGGCCTTACTCTAGCCACTGTGAATTATGAATTATGGTCTGAAGACACATACACAATTACATCTCCTTGCCTTTATATATGTTTTCCCATAGATTATATTTTCTCTCTTTTACTCACTTAGTTATTCCTTACAGTAATGTTAATCGTGTGCATGGTATTGCATAGAACTTCCAAATTGCAATCATCATGCTATATTCTAATCAAAAGTAATACCTGTCTGTGATCCTTCCTTTTAAAAATTATCTTCCCATGAAAACAGACATATAGATCAATAGAACAAAATAGAGAGCCTATAAATAAATCCACACGTTTATGCTAAATTCATCATCAACTAAGGTGCCAAGAACACACCATATGGAAGAAGGACAGCAGTCTCTTAAATAAATGTTATTAGGAAAACTGGCTATCCACAATGCAGAAGGGTAAAATTGGACCCATATCTCTCTTTTTATACCAAAATCAACTCAGAATGGATTAAATACTTAAATGTAGGACCTAAGACTCCTAGAAGAAAACATAGAGAAGAAAGTTTCTTAACATTGGTCTGGGTAATGATTTTTGGATGTGATCCAAAAAGCATAGGCGACAAAAACAAAAATATAGACAAATGGAATTGCATCAAACTAAAAGCTTCTGCACAGCAAATGAAATAATCAACAGAGTGAAGAGACAGTCTGTGGAAAGGGAGAAATTGTTTGCAAACCACACATCTGCGAGAGGTTAATATTCAAAATATATAAGAAACCCAAACAACTCAATAGCATAAAAAAGTAACTTGATTTTAAAATGTTTAAAAATTAGTAAAGGATCTTAATAGACATTTCTCAAAAAAGACACACGAATGATCAATGAGTATATGAAAAAAATGCTGAACATCACTAATTATCAGGGAAAAGCAAATGGAAACCACAACGAGATATCATCTCACACCTGTTAGAAAGGCTATTATCAAAACACAAAAGATAAATGTTGACAAGGATGTAGAGAAAAGGGAACACTTGCTTACTGTTTTTGGGAGTGTAAATTAATACAATTATTATGGGAAACAATATGGAGATTCCTCAAAAAATTAAAAATAGAACTATTATATGATTTAACATATATACATATATATGTCCAGGTATATAGCCAAGAGAATTGAAATTACAATATCCAAGAGATATCTGCACTTCTGTGTTAATTGCAGCATTATTCACAATACCAAGATATGGAAACAACTAAGTGTCCACCAATGGACGAATGGATAAAAAACACAATGTAATGAGATTCAATGTTTAAATATAAGGAAATCCTGTCATTTGTGGCAACATAGTCAAACCTGGAAAACATTATGCTAAGTGAAATAACCTGGGCACAGAAGGACAAATACTGCATGGTCTCACATATACGGGGGATGTAAAAAAGTCAAACTCATAAAAGTAAAGAGTAGAATGATGGTTGCCAAGGGCTGGAGGTGGAAGTAAGAGGGAAAAATAAGAAGATATTGGCTAAAGGGTACAAAGTTTTAATTAGGCAGGATAAATAAATTCTGGAGATGTATTTTACAGCATGGTGACTATAACTAACAATAATGTGCTGTATACTTGAAAATTGCTGAGAGTAATTCTTAAATATACTCACCACACATACACAAATGTAACCATGTGAGATGATAGATATGTTAATTAGTTTGATTGTGACAATCATTTCACAATGTATACATATATCAAAACATGATATTGTACATCATAAATATATACAATTAAAATATATACAATTAAAGCTTGAAAAGTACAAATAAATAAGCTAAATTAATGAATAAAACTTATCAATCATCACCCAACGTACATAAACTAAGCTCCATGAGAGAACAAATCTTAACTGCCTGTTTTCCCTATGAGCCAGTGCTTACTCCAGTGCCTCATGCAGACAAAGTCATCATTACTTTTTCCATCAGTTTCTAGGGAAGTAAGGCCTGCTATTTATTCATTCAATCACATCTAGAGCCTCCTATGACTTGTTACTTTTAAGAAACACCAGGCTAGAGAAGAAGACAGAAATATTAGAAACTAATTATAATACTAGATACAAATATTCATAAAGAGGTGCTGAAGAAGAATAAAATAGGTAGAAATGCATGTAAAATCTCAGCCTAAAGAAGAGTGACCTGTCTAATCTCTTGAACGGTGAAAACAGTACTGGCAATGGAAGCTGGAGGCCTCCTTGGGACTTTGCTGATGTTTTGTCAGCCTCCTCAACTGAAGACTTCCTCCCATATCTTCCCTCTTCTCATACCCAGTGATCATCTCTTTTGATCCAGACTACCTTCACCTGAATATTGGTAGAATGAACACAAACTAGGTTACCAAAACTGGGACACTAGGGAGAAACTTATTCCTTAAAAAGATAATTTTAGGATAAATAAAATTAAGTCCATAGGAGGTGTCTAGTATGTAATCCACTGACTAGAACAAAAGCAAAACAAGAGAAAATGTGCATTCAAGATCAAGGAAGTGATATAGTGAAGGCATGAAGCAATTATTGTGATTAAGTCTGTGGGAGGTCACTTATGATGGGTAGAACAGAACACAGAAGGGAGTGTTAGGACACAGGTTTGGAAATACAGACAGAGGATGGACAGACGTTTGGGTTTCATTTGGTTGTCAAATAAGCCATTAAAAAGTTTAGCTATGGCAGTGAGGCAATCTGCCCTGTGTTCTGAAAGAATAACTGGCGTAAGTGTGACAGGCATACTGAAAAGAGTATTTGCTGAAGGCAATGAAAAAGCCTCAAAAGGTTTTATAGCAATTCACATAAAAAGATAATGGCTTCCATATTCACTTTGTATAACCTGGTAGATGGATGGCATTTAATATATATTATTATTATATTTTTACATATATATTTTAATATATGTTATATTTTAACCAAATAAGTAAACTAGAACAGGACGTTCTTTCATAACAAAGACTCATACACTGCATTAATGCAATTTGAATGAGCAACTTAAAATCTTAAAAATTAGAAAGGGTTATTTGGGAGTTAGTAACTATATTTTGACTATTTTTGTTCTCTTTATAAACCTCTGTACAGAAGGAACATTCAATTGCTGACCACTACCCTTTTCTTTGTTACTTTGGCTTTCTTGACTGTAACATCTCACCTGACATTTAAAATGGCCTGTCATGTTCAGCAAGGTGCAGGAAATTTTAGACAACCTTCAAGGTTTCTACTGATTTTCATGAATTCTCAATAAAAATATGTCTGCAAAATATCATAGAGAGTCATCATTTTTATGCCACTGTGCTGCATTCCTCTGTAAAATGAAAATGTGGGTATTAAATAAATTAAAATTGATATAAATGCTGAGCATTATTGCCAGAATATTATAAAACATATGGATGAGCATATGTGCTTAATTTTAATTGTTCCAAAGATAGTACCTAAATAAGATACTTTGAGCCAAAAGCTATTTTAAAATACCATTGAACATTTACATGTTTTTCTTCTATATATTTAATCCTGTTCTGAATTTCCTACTGATCTATTGAGATATTTGATAAATAGTAGCAGTATATAGGTCTTAATCAAATAATCACAGAATATCAGATTCAAATCCAACCATATTTCAAAGGTAGAAATCTTTTTTAGCACTTCTCTGACAGGATCATCTGAATGCTGCTTAGAAAAAAGGAATAAGAGATTCATTCTTTCTTGAGGCTGCCTGATGTTGAACCCAGTGGCCTATTTAAGAGTGTGGATATTCAACCTTCTCACTGCAATCTGAAGCTACATAGTCAGTCTACTGCCTTGATACCACTGTTCTGTAGATACTTAAAGATAGCTGTTATATTCTTCCTCAGGCTAGAAGATGCTTCAGGGGAATGCTTTAGGGGAAAGTTAACAAGGAGATGAAGTGGAGTGACTCCAGGAAGGATGGATTTGTGCCATCATGAAGAATGAACAATTTTTATTCTCTTCTTGGATGTGGTGATAAAGAAAGTTAAAGATACCCCAAAGTATAAAAAGTTTCAATACTGAGTGAGAAAAAGAAAATATACCAATGATAAAGATAGGAAGTTGGAAGCAAACTGGCATAATGAGAAATCAGAACATCTCATAAAACTCATTCTTCCTATGACTAAACGAACAGCAAAGCACTTTCTTTTGAAGTAAAAACTCTCCAGGTTTCCAGTATTCACTTAAGTTTATGTTGTTCCATGTCTGAAGTGTTCCTTCCTATGTGACCTAAATCAAGTATTCTACATTATTCCAATATCAGACTTGCCATAGGGCAAATGGCCAAATTAGCAATCTTCTTGACAATAAACCCCAAATGCCTCAGTAGAACAGCAAAGCAAAGTTCCTGAGTTTGTGTTTTCATTTTTAAAATCAATTAGCAGACTTTTACTCAGGTTCCATATTTTCTAAATCTTAAAACAAGCTTGATTTGCAGTTTCTGAGGCCTTAGAGAGCCATCATGTTTTCCTGCCTATATAGTTTCACATATTACACTAATCAGCCTCCCTGGGCCAATGTAATTAGGCAAAATTAGTTGGTACCCTTCTTTCTTGACTTTCTCCCCTAGAGCCATTTTACTTTGAAGCTTATTGTGTTGTTCTAACATTAATATATAAATAATAAATGCAAAATTCCTGGGTGAATTCACTAAGAAATGTCTACAAAATATTTTTTAAAGCCCATGATAAATGCAATGTAACAGTATCATATAAGAAGAGAGACATCTGAAGTCTGCAAGATTAGCAAACAAAGCCTGGTGATCAATAGAGTAACAGACAAACATATAAGAAAAATGATTACGTCTTCCTAATGCACCTAAGTACATTTAATAATGATCGCGACAGAATTCTATGTGCTTTTAGTTAATAATGTACTGCACAATTAAAAATTTGTTAAGAAGGTAGATATCATACTGTGTGTGTGCTTTTTTACTGCAATAAAAAAAGATAAAGGAACATGATTTGTCTGTGAATATCATCTTATCATGAAAGAATGTGAGAGTTTGAAATGGATTGAGGATTTGGTGATAACTAAAGACGAGGAACAAATAGCAGTGTTAGGATGAAGGACATGATCACTAGGGAAAAGTAGCCCAAATAACTCAGAGGTTAAGACAGTAGAAGGATTCTCTATGTGAATAATGAATTTCATAGAGGACTATGGTGATAAAATCTAAGAGAGTTCCAATCAGCTTGGAACTAACCTCTTCATGGTACAAGAGAAGAGTGACCTAAGGATCAGTGACAATTAGGAAAGGAAGTCAATGACATATTTCTTAGGAAGAAGTAATGCTTTTAACAGTATTTGTATTTTATTAAGTATAACACGTACCTACATACCTGTGAAAAATTATTTAGAGAGACACACCTATGAAAACAGTGTGTGGAACATGTTTTGAGTTTCACATCACCTATGCAATAATTCTACCAGTGTCTACTAGTATTTCCAGCAGGTAAGAAATGACTATACTGGCTGAGGTGAGTGGATTGCCTGAGCCCGCGGGCTCGAGACCCGCCTGGGCAAGCAAGACCTCATCTCTACAATAAGTCAAAAAATTAGCTGGGCGTGGTAGCGCGCACCTGTAGTTCCAGCTACTTGGAAGGCTGAGGCGGAAGGATCGCCGGGGCCCAGCAGGTCGAGGCTGAGGTGGCCGGGAGCGGCCATTGCACTCCAGTCTGGGCAACAGAGTGAGAATCCAACTCAAAAAAAAAAAAAAGAAAAAAAAAAAAAGAAATGACTATACTATAGCAAACTCAGTTTGATGTCCCATTTGAAGTTTTTCTAATTCTAGGACATTTGAATTGATCCTTGAATAAGATTTTTTGATGATAATTTTTAGGTATAGAGTGTAAAAGATTTCTATGTTCTGTGGTTTCTTTAATGCTCTCTCTCTCTCTCTCTCTCTCTCTGGTTTTTCTTAACAGGAATTATTTTCAAGATGTTCAGAATTCCATATTTTTAATTTTTTTTATTTTAAAGATGCGGGTTACAATTCAGGATTAGGTATACAAATGGTCATCACACAGGTAAAGTTTGGCTCTCCCTTTTGGCTCCACTTTGCAGAATTTCATTTTTTTAAAAAAATGGTGGCTCAGTCAGGCTCAGTGGCTCAGCCCATAATCCCAACACGTTGGGAGGGCAAGGCGAGTGGATTGCCCAAGCCCATGGGTTCAAGACCAGCCTGGACATCTTGACAAGACCTTGTCTCTACAATAAATAAAAAATTACCCAGGAGTGGTGGTGTGTGCCTGTAGTTCTAGCAACTTGGAAGGCTGAGCCCAGCAGGTCGAGGCTGTGGTGACTGTGAGCATGCCACTGCACTCTAGCCTGGGTGACAGAGTGAGACTCCAACTCAAAAAAAAAAAAAAGATAGCTCAATTTCTGTTCCCATTGTGAAAATAACTTAATTTTCCTGTCCCTCCTTCATTTAGACCTTTGCATATGTCAGATTTCTGGATATTTGCTTAGTTAATTCCTTCTCTATCAAAGGTCACCTCAAAATATACCTTCCCTATTCCACAGCTAGGTTAGACAGTGCATTAAATGTACTTGCAACATGTACCTCTCCTTCAAGCACTTATCTTTACTAGAATCAAATGTTCAATAGATTAATTTTTGTTTATTTTCTTTCTTGACCACCATTTTCCCAGGACCAAGCACAGTACTTTGCATAAAGTAAATGCTCAATAGATAATTATTGGATCAGTGAACAGATGCAAGTATGAATGAATAACTCCACATAAGAAATACCATTTACACATTCAGAATGGTATCAATACATCAAAAAAATTACAGAGCACTGACTTTCTTATAAAAATGAAAATTAAATATCAACATTTCTATAAAATATTAAAAGCGATTATTTCAAAATACTAAAATTAAGAAAATTTTAATTTTATTTTTTAACTATATTTGTATAAATTTTCTACAATTAACACTTAGTATTGCAAAGCTAAAATAAAATGCCTCATCCCACTTGGTTTATATTTTTAGAAGACCTTTTCTTTATGTGGTTTATATCTATTATTTATTTGAATATTTGCTTTGGCCAAATCTGGCTTACTGCTATTATCATTTTATAATTGTATAGGGTTTTTTAGTTTCCAAATTTTCTTATATGCTTTAGTTTATTTGATCTTCACAAAAACTCCAGGATATAAATAGTACAGGTCCTCTTCCCATTTTACAGATGAGCTGGTGAACATACATTTATATCAATATTTACTAATTTTTTCCTTTTCTATCACTAATTCTTCCAAGATTTTTATCACTAAAGGGTACTTACCATATATACATCAAGGAATATTCATATTTTATTTCACCTACTCTATAAAGAATGAAGTTGTAAGAAAACTGGATTAATATTTTATTCCATGCTCTATTTTAAGCATCTTACAGAAACTATTCCCATAATTATTAAATTTTTCATTCTTTCAGTAAATACTGAGTTAAGTAGTACTAGGCAATAGAGTCCTGAGAATGAAACATTTTCCATGACTTCATAGAATTTGCAGTTTAGAGGAAAATGAACACATGGGCAAATACATTATAAAAACTTTTTAAAAACTAAAGTAGAATAAAAGCAGATGCAATAAAAGGATAATAAAGATTTCACTTAGATTGGGATGCTTTGTCAAAGATTTTCTGAAGAATGAATGAGAATTACCCAGGTGAAGAGTAGGGAGAAAGGGATGGGCAATCACAGAATAACATGTGCAAACACCCTGAGGCAAAAAAGAGGCTGGACCATTTGAGAACTGTAAGGAAGGGCCCTTGGAGAGTAAAAGCAAGTGCATCACAAGATGAAGCAGGAGAGAGAAAATATAGCTCTTCCTTTACCATTAAATGATTATTTTGTTAGTGTCTTAGTCTGTTTGTGCTGTTGTAACAGAATACCATAAACTGGGAAATTGATAAACAATGGAAATTTATTTCTCACAGTTCTAGAGGCTGTGAAGTTCAAGATCAAGGAGCCAGCAGGTTTGGTGTCTACTGAGGGCTGCTTTCTACTCGCAAAATGACTCCTTGAATGCTACTTCCTCTTGAAAGGACAGCACTATTTCCTCACAAGGCAGAAGGAACAAAAAGGCAAGAGGTGGTGAATGATGTGGCCTCATGTGGCAGAAGTGCAGAGGAGAAAGAACCTACTTCCTCTTTTATAAGAACCCTAATCCAATCCATGTGGGCTCTGCCTTCATTACTTAATCACTTCTTGAAGGTCTCACTTCTTAATACCATCAAATTGGCAATGAGCGTTCAACATATGAATTTTTGAGTAACACATTCAGACAATACCAGTTACATTCATAGGAATTAGTCTGTGATGCATTAGCCTTCATTATGATAAATCAGCCTTCATCACAAGCCCTTTCTATCAATTCTCTGTAATAATTGTAAGATAGTAGTTACTTTCTTTCATTAAAAAGGCAACTTCATGGAGGATTTCCACTCTCAACAAAAGGAGGAATGAGCCTGGTGCTTTGAGGGTCTGTCTGGAAACCCAAACTGAGGTTTATTAGTCTATAATTTGGTAACATAGAGAACAGACAGCTCCAAGCCCCAGCCAACCCCAGAAGTGGCCCTTAGAGAGATCAGGAGAGCACTCTTCGAGAAGGAAGCAATGAGTGGTTGGAAGAGTTTTTACACACCTCTTGTGAACCTCTGCAGTCCTAGCCAAGGGAAATACAACTCAGGTACCCCCCCTCACATTCCCTTCTGTATCAGTCAGGCAAAGAATGCTGCCTGGACTAATAACCGAGGCAGCAGCTAGATCCACAAGAGTCCTGAGAGACTCCAGTTTTTGGTGAGTCCCAGTGCTGGCACCCTCCAATCCTCCCCTACAGAAAAGCTCCATGGGGAACACTCTGCTGCTGTAGTCTGTGTGTGTGTCTCCCTCCACTGCATCCCCATCCCCTGCCCCCCACACACCTCTCTAGCCCCCAGCAGGAGAAATATATCCACTTTAAGGACATCCCTCCCATGGAGCAAGGTGAGAACTAGGAAGCAGTATACCTTTGTGTAGCATTGAGGCAGCAGCCCTGCCTACCTGCAAACTGAGGAAAAAATACTGGGTCTCTGCCAGCAAAACAGTGTCCTCTCTTCTACTCCTAGGTGAGAGGAACAGACTCATCTAGACAGGAATAGGTCACTTCATGCCCCCCAAAACACCTGCACCAGAGTAGAGCTGTGGGGCCCCTCCTGGCCACCTGCCAATACTGCTGACAAGATATATGGGCTAGGAAGAGAGACCCAGAGCTCCCAGCCAGGTAGGGTCCCTAGCACTTGTGCTGGAAGGAGGGGAAGGTTCCTGATCTGGAGGAAAGAACTTGCCTCATCCCTGCCAGATTACACTGGTGAAACAGTGCCAAACAGCTTTCTCCCAGCTTAAAATCTGCCCTGCCACCTCTGCCCATTCCACAGGCAGATCAGAGGAGGGAGGTCAAGTAAGAAAACAACACAAACTGTGACCTCAATAATAAAAACTTTATCAAATAAAAAAAAAAAACAAAAAATAAAAAGAGACTGCCCTCATAGATGGGGGCAAACCAACAAAAAAAGCCTGCAGTAACCCTCAAGGCCTTAATGATTCAATATCCATAAAGGGACTTCTCAGATCCCATGCAATGGAGTCCATCCAGAATGACCTGTCCCTGATTACAGACATAGAATTCAAACCATGGAATGAGATCCTGGAGAAAGTGAACACTCAAATAAATCAGGCCATGAAAAAGAGTACAAGATGGGAAAGCTGACCTGACCATTCTAAGAAGGAACCAAACTGAACTTATGGAAATGAAGAATTCTGTCACCGAATTTTAAAACACAATAGCAAGCCTTAACAGAATAATCAACCAGGCAGAAAAAAGAATATCAGAGCTCGAAGACTGAACCCCTGAATTCACTCAGTCTGGGATTATGTAAAGAAATCAAATCTATAGCTCATTGGCCTTTCTGAGATAGAAGGGGAAACAGAGAACCCCCTAGAACAAACCATCCAAGCCATCATCCAGGAAAACTTCCCCTATCTGTCTATAGAGGTGGTCATGCAGACACAGGAAATTCAAAGTACTCTTGGGAGGTATTACACAAGAAGATCATCCCCAAAGTACATAATAATCAGACTTGCCAATGTAAGGAAGAAAGAAACAAATCCTAAAGACAGCTAGGAAAAAGGAACAAGCCACCTACCAAGGGAGTCACATCAGAATTGCAGCACACCTCTGGGGACTGGGAACCCATCATTAACATTCTTTAAAAAAGCAATTTCAATCAAAAATTGTCTACCTTGTCAACATAAGCTTAATTAATGAAGGAGAATTAACATCCTTCCCATACATGCAATCTCTAAGAAAATATACTGCCTCAGCCCATGCTTCAGAAGATGATTAAGAAAGTTCTAAGCACAGAAATGAAAGAATGGCTCCACCCATCACAAAAGCATAGGTAAACACAGAGTTACAAACCACACAAATCAACCAAAAAACTTAGATCACAAAGCAATTTCTCAATTCAATGTTACATATCGATGGTTAACTTAAACATGAATGAACTGAACATACCACTCAAAAAACACAGAGTGGCAAATTGGATGAAGAAGCATAATTTATCCTTCTGTTGTCTTCAGGAGACTTGACTCACTGTAAACGACACCCCCAGGCTCAAGGTAAAGGGTTGGAGAAAGATCTTTCAGGCAACTGGAAAACAAAAAGAGTAGGGGTAACTATTCTTATATCATATAAAACAGAGTTTAAATCAAAAAATAAGTTAAAGAGGACAGTGAAGGGCCCTTTATCATGATAAAGGGCTAAACTCACCAGCAAGAAATATCCATCTTGAATGTACACACACCCAATATAAGAGCACCAAGGTTTATAAAACAACTGCTAATTAATCTAAGAGAGGATACAGACGACCATACAATAATAGTCAGAGACTTCAATACCCCACTAACAATTTTAAATATATCATTGAGGCAGAAAAATAATAAACATGAAAACTTAACTCAACACAGGACCAATTAGATCTAATAGAAATCTATGAAACATTTTACCCAACAACCACAGAATATACATTCTTCTCATCAGCCCACAGAACATACTCAAAGATCAACAACATACTAAGACATTAATCAAGTGTGAACAAATTGCAAAAGATCAAAATTATACCAGGCACTTCTCAGATCACAGTAGAATAAAAATAAGTAACATCACTAACAGGAACACCTCGATACACATAAATACATGGAAATTAAACAAAATGCTTCTGACTGACTTTTAGGTTAACATATAAGTCAAAACAGAAATAAAAAGATTCCTAGAAACAAACAAACAAGCAAAAAACCCATAACATAACAAAACCTCTGGGATACCATGAAAGCAATGCGGATAGGGAAGTTTATAACATTGTTTGCACCCATCAGGAAAATAGAAAGAGTTCAAGTAAAGAGTCTATCATTATCCCTAAGGAAGCTGGAAAGAGAAGAACAATCCAATCCCCAAACCAGTAAAAGAATACATATTATCAACATAAGATCACAGCTACATAAAATAAAAACCAAAAAAAATTATGCAAAGGATCAGCAAAGGATCAAAAAGTCAAAACTTGGTTCTTTGAAAGAATAAATAAGATTGACAGATCCCTGACCAAAGAGAGAGAGAGAGAGAGAGGGAGAGAGAGAGAAAATAATTCAAATAAACACAATTAGAAACATGAAAGGAAATGTTAAACTTACCCTGAAGAAACTTTTAAAAAGATTATCAGAGATTACTGCAAACCTCTGTATGTGGGTAAGCTAGAAAATATAGAGGAAATGAAGAAATTCCTGGCAACACAAAACCTCCCAACCTCCCAAGATTGAAACAGAGAAAAACTGAAGTCCTAAATAGACCAATAACAATCCAAGAAATAGATTCAGTAATAAGAAACCTCCCCACCCAAAAAAGCTCTGGGCCAGATGGTTTCTGACCTGAATTCTACCAGACATACAAGGAAAGCAAAGACCCAACAAGGAAAAAAATCTTTAGTCCAATTACCCTAATGAACATATATGCAAATATTCTTAATATAATACTAGCAAATTGCATCCAATAGCACATGACAAGGACCATTCATCATGACCAGGTGGGCTTCATTCCTGGAATGTAAAGCTGGTTCAACATATGCAAATCAATAAATGTAACTCACCACATAAGCAGATGAAAAACCAACAACCACATGATTATCTCAATAGACATTTTTTAAAAAGCATTTGATAAAACCTAACATCCTTTCTTGATAAAAACTTTCAAACACCTAGACATTGAAGTAACATTTCAAAAGAATAAGAGCCATCTATGACAAATCTGCAGCCAATATTATACCTAATGAGCAGAATCTGGAAGTATTTCTTCTAAGGACTGGAATGAGATAAGAATGTCCACTCTTAGCCGGGCTTGGTGGCTCAGCCTGTAATCCCGCGCCTTTGGGAGGCTGAGGTGAGTGTATTGCCTGAACCCGCGGGTTCAAGACCCATCTGGGCAACTTGGCGAGACCTCATCTCTACAATAAATAAAAAAATTAGCTGGGCGTGGTAGCGCGCACCTGTAGTTCCAGCTACTTGGAAGGCTGAGGCGGAAGGATCGCCGGCGCCCAGCAGGTCGAGGTCGCGGTGGCCGGGAGCAGCCACTGCACTCCAGTCTGGGCGACAGTGAGACTCCAAGTTAATA
>CAUYQG010129584.1:0-29775 GCA_963574415.1 Tarsius wallacei
CCTGTAGTTCCAGCTACTTGGAAGGCTGAGGCGGAAGGATTGCCGGAGCCCAGCAGGTCGAGGCTGCGGTGGCCAGGAGCGGCCACTGCACTCCAGTCTGGGCGACAGAGTGAGACTCCAACTCAAAAAAAAAAAAAAAGAAAAAAAGAAAGAGGTGTCACTACATGGCAAAAATAGACCTACAAAAACAAAGAAAATGCATGTGGCAATGTAAAATAATTGTTTTTTAAATGTGCATAGCATATAATTTCCTCCTTTAGAACATTTAGAACATTCTCCTGGTATTCTTATTATTGATATATGTCTTACTCACAAGATAATATACTGCCTCTTATTTATTTCTGAATTACTCATAGGCTCTAAAAGAGTACATTGAACATGGTATGTTTTCAATTAATACACTTTCCAACTGAAGCTTAAATTATAATTTAAGTCCAGTCCATCTGCCAAGAAAACACTGATTGACTGATGATATAATGATGACTTAGTAAAGATATATTCAGAAGAAAGATCTTAATGTGAAATAATTTTATGACAGTAACTCTGGAATATTAATATTACATTAGTGACAATTATTCTATATTAGTGAACTAGAAAATAAAACTAATAATAAATTTTAGCATGTGTATCCTAAAACTTTTGCCTTTATGTAAGATTTTAAATAGTCATAAAATACAGATGATAATCTTGGAATTTTATTTTAAAATATATCTTGGATATTAGACATCATAAATATTAAAATATAGTTACAAAATATACCAACACAATGTCATAAAATGATTATATCTACATATATATAAATGTTTTGGATTGTTCCAAATAAACTTCAGAAATGTTTTCCAATTCTCAGTGAGGCAAGCATTTCAATTTTCTGCAATATTAGCAGCGGTAACTAATGATGGTTAATTTTTGCCTGTAGTATTTCCTTCAATCTGCTTGTGCACTTTCAGTTTCTCTGGCAGCAGCAGCATTTGTAAATTTTCTGGTCACTAAACACTCAAGTACAATTGTAAGTGATCAGTTTGCAGTTGGCCAACAAGGAGGAAATACAGAAAAAGGAATATTTGCCTATATTTATACATAAATGTTCATAAAAGTCTTGAAAGCTCTACGGGTGCAAATTTTTTTTTCTGCTTACCATATTATTTTATTTTATTGTAAAAAGCTAGATGTTTATAAGGGAGAATGTGTTTCTTTAGCTTAGGAGGATAAAACCACATATTTGGAAGGGGGCTTTATTACAGTCTGTCATGTTTGAGAAACAATTTACTCTCAATGTTTATCCCATTTCCCATTTATATTTATTTGTTTTTAATAAAAAGAGCTTCTTAAATTACAGCAAGATTCAAAGGAGCATCTTCTCATTACCGACTTTACAAGTCAAATATTTCAAATAATATACATCAGAGAGGAAAACAATCTTTCCAAAACCCAATATTTTTATAATAAAGTTATTAAGACATGGAGATGATTTTAAAGCACAATTTTAATGAGAATGAGTTCCACATTTAGAACTTTAAGGAATTAAATGTTTACACAGAAAATACATAGTAAAATTAAAACTGTACCAATTTTAAATGCAAAGAAAAGTGTCATAGATCCATTTAATCATCACGTTATCATACCAAATTAATTTATTGCTCAGAAATCTTCACTGTACCTTTGGTTAAACTGCATGGGGAAATGTCCAACTACATGGAGAAAGTCGTATCACAGAGCAACTTTGGGAAGCTGCATTTCATGGAAGTTAGGCTCTGCTTCCTTGGAGTAACTGTCATTACTGCATGCCAAGCACTACCTATCCAGTACAGAAGAAACTAGATTCCTTTGTAAAGCATGCAGACCAGGAACCTCAAAACACAGGATACACTAAGGCAAAGAAACCATGCCACGATTGAGTTAATGATAAATGAACAAGTGAATAAGAAATGTTTGGTCTTGAGATAATTCATAGATTAGCTTCTACCCAAACTCCTCTACACTTTTTAAAGGGTAGTCCATGTTTAACATGTGTGCGTTTTTTTGGATTTAAATTTTGTTTGATAAATCATGAGGGTACATTATTCAGCTGAGAGGATCTCAAAACACATAGGATTTTGGTAAAACTGAGGTGACAAATTAGCTTTTAAAATATCTTACATTATGGCTTAATTTTATGTTTTCATTAAAGACCAATTGTGTTGGTTGTCATTCAATAGCTACAGAAATCTGATAGATGATAAATAAAGGGACGTTATATATGACAAATTTTGCCAACTAAAGGGAAACACAGTGGTCATTACCTAAGCAGGGTACAAATGTACTCTGTGATTTCCTTTACTAAAAACCACACATTTGACCCCAAAATCCTTCCTATCTGTTTCAAAGGTTCTGTTCTAGTGTAGTTTTTTTGGGATAATATAACTGATATCTTTATGTGAAAGAGATGAAACAAAACCTCAAAGAACATAGAATGGGCTTTGTACTGTTTAGAAAGAGTGTTCTTGCCAAGCAGAGGGAGGACCCCTCTGGGAGCATGACTTAGCCAGCAGAATGGGCTTGTAAAAAAAAATGTATGTGCCATTTTCTTGAGTCAGATATTACCTTGTTCCCAGCTTCAAGGATTGACAGGTAGAGCTTGGTCTAGTCTGGGTTTTGGTCCTCATTTGCTCCCTCTTATTGGAGGTTTCGTGGCACACAAAACCATACAATTTTACAAGGCGGCCCTGGTTCAAAAGAGCAACACCTTTACATACTTCACCAAGTTCTACCTTTTATGTAATAAAGTTCTGAGCCCTGAAAGACAATTAAAGAATCTAGATTGATTATTATTAGAAGCAACATCAAGGTAACCTGAGAGAGAAAGGGGGGTGGAGAAGGAAGGAAGGAAAGAAGGAAGAGGGAGGGAGGGACGGAGGAAGATCTCTTGGTGGAAGGAAAGGGTCTGAAAGTAGAAAAAGTGTGAGGCAAGAAAAACGGGAGTAAGATTGAAAAATCTGAGTCTGGGCCAGGCTCGGTGGCTCAGCCTGTAATCCCAGCACTTTGGGAGGCCGAGACGAGTGGATTGCCTGAGCCTGTGGGTTCCAGAACTGCCTGGGCAACTTGGTGAGACCTTGTCTCTACAATAAATCAAAAATTAGCCAGCGTGGTAGCACACACCTGTAGTTCCAGCTACTTGGAAGGCCGAAGTGGAAGGATCGCCAGAGCTCAGCAGGTCGAGGCTGCGGTGGCTGGGAGCAGCCACTGCACTCCAGTCTGGGTGGCAGTGAGACTCTAGCTCAAAAAGAAAAAAAAAAGAAAGAAAAAGCAGTGAGTCTGAATAAGAAACAGATGATATTATCAAAATGGGTAATTTTTCAGAAACTATTTGCAAAGGCTTGGTTGGAGTGTAGTAGAACCACAAAGATTCCGACAAGAACTCAGCTAATTATGTTAGAGATGTTATCCATCCCTAGATCTGAAGAGAGTAGAACAGACAAATGGGAGTCCAAAGTCCAGGACCAAAAAGTGCTTTGGGAAGGGTAGAACCTTCTGCCAATGGATACAACCATATCATCTCTTAGAAGTGGCCTTAAAGGGAGGGAGTCAGGAAATGTAAATCTAACTTCACCCTCCTCTCTCACTCCAATTTTCTGAGACCATTTCCCATTGACCAAACCCAAAAAAAGCCAAAGAGCGGGACATCCATACCTGTCGTAGTCACAACTGTTAGCTTTGCTGCTTAGGGCAAGATGGAGTATTGCTGAAGTGGATCTAAGGGCTAGATAAATATGACATAGGGCTAAAATTTGTATGTTTTTGTACAGAGAGGTTGAAGGGAGAAGGAAGAATGAAGGCACTGTGGGTACTAGACAAAGATATCTATTAGGATGAAACATTGTCAGTTGTGTGATCCTTCTCAAAGTTATCTACTGCTGCCTAACAAATGACTCCCAAACTCAGCAAATGAAAACTGCAAATGTTTATTATCTCAAGGATTCGATAAGTCATGAATTCTGGCCTGGCTTAGCGAGTGCCTCTTGCTCAAGGTATCTCCCAAGGTATGGTCATGGCTGATGTCATCTCAAGGCTTAACTGGGGAAGGATCTGCTTTCAAGCTCACCCACTGACTGGGGCAGGATGCTGAGGATCCCACTGGCTGCAGCAGGCTGCTGAGGATACCATTTCTTTTTTTGTTTTTTGAGTTAGAGTCTCACTCTCTCACTCAGACTGGAGTGCAGTGGCTACTCCAGGCTCCTGCAGCCTCGACCTGCTGGACTCCAGTGATCCTTCCGCCTCAACCTTCCAAGTAGCTGGAACTACAGGTGCATGCTACCACGCATGAGGTCTCCCCAAGCTGCCCAGGCAGGTCTCGAACCCTCCGGCTCAGGCAATCCACTCACCTCGGACTCCCAAAGCACCGGGATTACGGGCTGAGCCACCGAGCCCAGCCAGGATACCACACTAAGGTCACTCACATAGCTGTTCATGGGACTCAGGTTCTTGCTAGTTCTTATTTGGAGATATTGGGTTTTATGTTGTTTTGATTTTGATTTTCTATGTGTGAGCCTTAATGTAGGACTACTTACATCATGGCAGCTGGTTTCCCCTGAGTAAGAGGAGAGAAAAGGGCAAGAGAGAGAGAAGGAGAGAGGCAGATCATGTCTCTTTGTTATCTAGTCTTAACAGTCACATCCCATCAGATTTCTATTGACATTTTTAATTGCGATATTAGAGTCACATGCAATTTTGAGAAATGATACAAAGAGATCCCATGTACTTTTTACCCAATTTCTACCAAACTTGCAAAACTATAGTAAAATATCACATCCACAATATTTCTTTTTATTTATTTTATTTTAAAGGTGTGGGATACAATTTAGTGTGAGATATACAAATTGTCATTGTACAGTTAACGTTTGGGCCTCACTTTGATCCCCACTTCACCTGGTTTGAGTTCAGGTACCCTTATTGATGAAGTGTGCCCCCCCTTTCCCCTGGCAGTTTCTCACTACTGCCAATCCCTTTCTTATAGTATTATGATTGTTGTTCAGGGTCCACTTATGAGTGGGATCAGGTAGTACTCAGTTCTTTGCTTCTGTCATAGATCACTGAGTATTATAGCCTCTAAGTCCATACAAGTTGCTGCGAAGTTTATAATTTTGTCCTTCTTTATGGCTGCATAATATTCCATTGTGTATATGTACCATATTTTTTTAATCCAGTCCTCTTTCAATGGGCAGCATGGTTGGTTCCATGTTTTTGCTATATTTTGTGAATAACACTGCAATAAACATGTGTGTGCAGGTATCTTCTTCATAGAGTGATTTGAGTTCCTCCAGATATATTCCCAAAATGGGGATTGCTGGGTCATATGGAAGGTTAATTTTTCTAATGATACATTTCATCAATCCTATTCAGATTTCTTGTTTCACTTTTATTTTGTTGTTTACATGGGTGTGTATCTAATCCCTTATAGTTCTACCACGTGTGTGTATCCAACACCACAACTGAGATACTAAACTGTTTCATCCACACTATTATCTCTCATATCATTCTTTTATAATCATAGTCGCTTTTTCTCCCCATTTCACCTTGCTGCTAACCACTGTCAACCACTAATCTATTCAATTTTATAAATGTTATTTCAAAAGTATTACATAAATGGAATCATATAGTATACAACCTTTTGGTTTGAACTTTTTTTACTTTGTATAATTCTCTGAAAATTCATCCAAGTTGTGTGTATCAATAGTTTATTCCTGCATCTTGCGGAATTGTATTCCCTGGTAGGTATGTGCCATGATTTGTTTCATTGTTAACCTGTTGAAGGACATCTGGAGTCATGCCAGTTTTTCACTATTATGAATAAAGCTGCTATGAACATTTGTGCACAGATTCTGGGTGATTATAAGTTCTTGTTTCTCTGGGATAAATGCCTAATAGTGCAGTTGCTGGGTAAGTGCACGTTTAGTCTTCGAAGATATGTCCCATTCCAGCATTTTTGCAATATTCTTTTTTTTTTTGTCATAAATGAATTACTAGGTCTAACCTATACTCAGAGAGAGTCTATTATAAAAGGGCATGCATACCTGAAGACAGGGATCACCGGGGTTGTTTTAGAGGCTGCCTTAAAATCTGCTTGCTACTCTTCCAAGGTATTTGAAGTTGTATCTGTATTTCCCTCAGATATGCAGTCTTTCATGAAACAGCCTTAAGGTGTAATCAGGCAGGACAGGATTGATTCAGGTTATTGAAATAATCCATGTTTTTGAAAACACTTTGATGAATTCTCCAACATTCCTGGATTTGGTATTTGAGCTTACTCTTCAGCCTTTTGATTTGAAGAAGGCTGAAGGTGGGAGTATTCAAAGATGGGACAGGGCTGTGCCCGGCTGAAAAGATCACACACATCACATTACTGTGGAGTCTTTAAGATAAGAGAAGAGCTTTGGGCAGAGACAAATCTAAGCCCTCTTCTTAATATGACTCTTATTCCTGCCTATCTCAACTCTTTCTGTTTCTGGAAATAATATGAATCATACCATTGGTCTACATTTCCCACTACCTCTGGCACATCTGTAACATACTAGCTAATCCTGGGGAGGAATTAAAACAGCAGCTCCCCACTTGCCTCCCACCTGCACTTCTCTGGCAATTTGGAAACAGTAAGTGTATAAACACACAGTGATGGCGTGTGCCTACTAGAGCTTGATCCTAGATAAGGAAGACTAGTAAAATTCCTGCCAGCCAAATATGGATAGCCTAAGTATTAATCTCAACATGACAACAAAAATTTAAAGGATATTTTAACCAAAAATATCAATGATCAAGAAAGAAAGACTTCCCAAACAGTGTTATCAAGCCCAACATCATAATGACATATATGAAAGGGGAACCCCCCAAATCCCATAATTATCTTTTGGATGCAGGTCTCTTGTGGTACAGGCATCCCCATATGGGTAAGTATTCCAGGAACCCATCAGCATCAGCGTCCCAGCTAGCCTTGCGAGAGGTTCCGTTCTCACAATGGAACCTCTTAATTTTTTTTTTTTTTTTTTTTTTTTTTTGAGAATCTCTCAAAGCATTTTCCCATTTCATTCTGGGTGATTTACAAGTATATCTGCCCACATCACACTGAGTGTTCAGCAGTTTTTGATAAAAATAGCGTGACTCCTGTGCCACATCCTCCCTATTCACCCAATGTCACCCGAGCAATGTAAGACATGGACTTAAATATAAGAAAAGTTTAAGGAAAAGTATTGAGCCTAGTTTTGGGAGCTAAATATTCTGAATAAAAACAAGATTTATTTCATGCTGAGACATTGCATTTTTCCACCTAGGAATCATATTTGTTACAGGGACCAGGCCAGTTTTGAGACTGACATTGGGAGCTTAGTGAGCCAACCCTGAGGATTGAAAGATTGTGTGCAGAGGCGTCTAAGTTCACCAGGATCTTTTCTATTGTTCAGCAATTCTTCCAGACCCTCTTACTACACAAATACATTACTAAGGAATAATCTCTCAGGGAAATCCTAAAACTCTCCCTCCCTTGGCATTCTACTATACTTCATGTTTTAGTATATTTCCAAAATTTTTTAACTCTATCTGCATCATACATAGACTTGAACTAATATATTTTTCAATTTAGAATATAAATACGCATTCAAGTTATTTATTCTTTGCTTGTCAACCACTCAAATAGATCTGTACAACTTGTGGGGGGACAATGGTGATGCATGAATTATGCGATTATGCACAGAAGGGTAATTTGCTGGAAATTTAAAAGATAATATAAAACAAATTCTATTTGCCTCTCTCTGGAAAAAGGGGTCCCCATTATAACTGGCATGAAGCATCTTAACACTCCATGGATGCCTCATTGACATTCCTCCAAATAAGCTACTTTAACTTCAAAGTTTTCTTGTTGTTAGCATCAACTACAACATTATCTTGAGAACTTTAATTTCCTTTTCCAAAACATCTTAAGTTAAAAGAACAAATAGAGGAAGTAATTTTCCTTCCACATGACTCGACCAATAGAGACTAGATAGGACTTCAATAAAACCACTATAGTTTTTGTAATAAGATTAAATCAGCTCTTGATTGAAGGACACAAGGCACTTTTTGCCAAATCATATTAGGCCCTTGGCAATTGCACCATTTTAAGGGAATGGCTATTATTGAAGGCTATTTTCCCATTTACAAATGCTACACTTTGATGAATTCTAAGTGCTGCAAAATATCTCAGTGGACATCTTCGAGAAAAAAATCATTTTTCTAGTGGTAGGATAGTTGGTTGTCAATTTTCTTACAAGTATTATACAGAGTTGATTTTTTAAATTGCAGAGCTAATTAACTAACTCTGTGCTAGTTCCAATAATTTCCTAAATATTAGTCATGCCCTTCTCCCTTCTCCCTTGTTAGCCAGACATTACTCTTTTTCTTAAAGCAGAGTGTACGCATTCTGTGGAATCTAGATTTTTTTTCCCCTAAACAATACACAATTTAATATTTGTTCTTATTCATTAAATAACATATTGATTTCCTTAAATTTGAAACATACAGATTTTGTCTATTCTTATTTCTATAAATGGAATTGCAGTCTTTTAAATATAAAAGTAAAGTCTTTTAAGTATGAAATATTCACAGTAGTCAATTTTTCAAAACCGTTTATTTTAAAATTAAATAACATTTTGTCATTGACAAGTTTGATTCTATATGCAGATTGTAGCCAACGATAATGAAGAAGTACTGTACTTTTTATTCCTTCATTTGTTTTAATTAGAGCTCTTTGTTAGAAATTTGGAGCACCGATTTGTTAGAGTAATGTCTATGTGTGTGAAAGAACGCAGAACACGGATAGCCTTGAAGCTGAGGAACAGCTTTGAGTTTTGACAGAAGTTGAGAGCACAGAGCATTCTGATTGATCTTGCGCTGCTGTGGAGCCTTGTATTTCTCTTTCTCTGTGTCAGAGATCTCACCTTCTTGGTCACTGGGTTTATGCAGCTTCTTTTTGAAGTAGGCATCAGTGAGAAGTATTGGAGTTTTCACTCCAGTTTTGGTAGAGGTGGCAGTGATAAATTTCTGGTGTGTTTAACACAGGAAACTCAAGTCCACTCACAATTAACAAGCTGCTCAGTTGCTTCCGGAAAACCATCCTTGAGCATCTGTGACAACCAGTGAGGGTTAACAGAAGGGTCTTAGAAGTGGCACAATTTTTCACATGCTAACTTACTAAAGGGTTTCTTACAGTGATTCAATGGCTTTTGCGATACATCTTCTGTAGGATAATAACTAGAAGTATAGCCAAGTTTAAACATTTGGGTGTCAACATTCTTATTACTCCAACTGGCTTTGTAACAGTAGCATCTCCCTTTTCTTTTCAATCCTGAAAAGAAGTTAGCTGCTGAACATTTCTTTTTGCACATGGCCATCCTTGGATTGAGACTATCTACCGATTCCTCTAAGATAGGCTTTTTGCTGTAGCAGAGCTTCCCCTTCATTGGACATTTCAGCCCTGAGGTTATTCCTCTTCATCTTGCCACTGGCATCGTCTTTCTTTGCCATGGTTCTCCTGTTTAGTGTCTGACTTCTTGGCTTTTTTACTACCAACTTGCAAAATGGGAAATGCAATACAATTTTGACAGTCTTTTTCTTTTCTTTTTACAATTGTGACTAATTCAAAATTTAAATAGTACAATATTAATAAAATAATTTCCATTTTTTTAGTGAAAATGTAAGTTAAACATATTATTCAGCTAAATCTTGATTCTTAGGTCCATTATCTTTGTTTTAAGTTGCTGCTCTGTAATCTATCTTATATCTTTCCATAAGGCTATACCTATCCATGTGACAAAACCCAGTGTAAGAAAAGAATGTGATAAAAAAAAAAAGGAGTTTGCAAATTAGAACTAGAGATTTTTTCACCACCTTTAGTTAATGCTAATGCATTTCTTACAATTCAGATCATTAAAATTCTTCACAATGTTTTCTGGAACCAACAGTTGTGAGCATACTGTCAGCATTGCAAGCAAACATTCAATGTGCATTTCTATTTTAATAAAAATCTCGATATGCTCTTTATAATATACATGCTACACAAAATGCATGGACTGTGTTAAGATTCCTTTCCCTCTCTATTTATAAGGAAAAGGATTACCAATGAATGATGAAATTGAATATACTGCTATTTATTTCAATGAATGATGAACTTGAGTATACTACTATTTATTTCACATGGGAGTTTGTAGAAAACATAGAAAGGGCATCAAAAATAACTAGTGTTTATAGTTCTTGGAAAGTTTGTGATGAAATTACAGATCGTAAAATTAGTTAATTGACAAAGTTGCTATAACACTGGATTTGCAATTTATTTTTTAAGTACACAGAAGATGAGGAACTACGTATGTGATATAGTCATGGGATTGACATTTGTACCTGCAATACCTGAGTGTGAGTCTTTTTTCTCTACATGTGTTATCATCAATGCTCTATACTACCATGTATCCAGAAGGTTTTGGCAATAGAATAATTTGTATTTTGGTTAACTGAGGAAAATTACACAGGTACTTAATTAATCACTATAAGTAAACTAAGGGGAGGTCAATTTGTCATTCATTGTTGTGGGTATACTATTCCCTCACAAACATTTGTTGAATGAATAAAACATTTGTTGAATGAATAACTGACTTTCAAATAATTTCACTTAACACTAAAAATATAAGGAATTAAAATTAATGTTTGATATGAGTCATAAGATTCTACTAAATTTCTACTAATTTTAGTCACTACATGCAACTTAAATCAATTATTTGATAACTCGAGAAAGACATTGCAGAAAAAGACTGAGGTAGGGAGAGAATTCCAGAACAGCTTGCACAACATAGCTAGACCTGCGTCTCTTAAAAAAATAATGTTTGTTATCAATTTGTCTTTTGTTGTTTGCCTCTTTCTTCAGAATCTATAATTCAAAAATAATTCTAGACCGGGCATGGTGGTTCACACTTGTAATCCCAGCACTTGGAGAGACTAAAACAGGAAGATAACTTGAGCCCAGGAGTCCGAGACCAGCCTGGGCAACATAGTGAGATTTTATCTCTACAAAAAAATTTAAAAAATTAGCCAGGCATGATGGCTCATACCTGTAGTCCCTATTACTTGGGAGGCTGAGGAGGAAGGATCACCTGAGCCCAGGAGGTTAAAGCTTTGGTGAGCTATGATTGTGCCATCACACTCTAGCCTAGGCAACAGAGTAAGACCCTGACTCAAAAATAATCATAATCATAATCACAATTAGTGTTTTAAATTTGTTTTGGAGTCATGAGGAAAAGGAAGCTATTTTTATTTTGAATTCCCAGTTCCATAAATTTTGTACTCAATACAAGTTGAAGAACACTCGAATATGTTAGCTGGGACATTTGCTGATAAGGCTTTCACCCATAGGGCCTGCAGAAAGACAGCCTGGCATAATGGGAAGAACTGGGGCCTCTGAGCATAGGTACAGATCTTTGCCCTTATACTTATTAGACATGTGAGTCTGTGCACGTTAGTCAACCACAGAGTTGCAAAGCCAGCCTCATCCCTGGCCCATTTGGTTCCAGATGGTTCTATGCAATAAAAGAATCTATGCTAATCACAATTCCTTTTAGTGTTATTTCATTCTTGTCAAGTCAAAGTTTTATGTATGTTTCCACAAGCCAGCTTTCTTACTCATGAGATGTGGATATTACAGAAAACATGAAATGTAACTTACCAATTGTAAAACGAGATCAATGTAGAGAAATGGAAATCAAGAAAGGAGAATAGCTATACCCAGAGCACCTCATGGAAAGCAAATAGCCCAGAAATATGGGCAAATGGTGCCAGCTGTGTAGCCTCCTTCTGCCAAGTGAATCACACCCCCTTGAGATAGATTTCTTCATAGGATACTTTTTCTGTGACACACAATACTCCAACTTGAATTTACTCTGAAAAAAAAAAAAATTTCGAACACACCCAGTTTTAAGCTCTGTAGCTTTATTTGAATGGAAAGTTCCAAAGTCTTTAAACAATGTCCATCATTAAAGGGGACATTGAAAAGGGAAATTTCAGTAACGGTAGCAGTACCCGTATATTTTCTCTGCCAGGTAAATGTCAATATTTTAAAAGCAACCCCTTAAAGATAGTTTTAATCCAGCTGGGTTACATGGCCAATATTTCTTTGAAATTACACTTTGGTGTATGGGGGAAGAACTAAGGAAAAAAAGAAATATAATATGAAGTTATATAAACTTGACATCCCAGACAGAGTGGCTGATGATGGCATAACTTTGACTCGATATTGTTGTGTGCATTATTTTCCCCAAATGCTCCAAACAAAGTAAATGGCATTTATCAGTAAAATACAGCAGAGACTGAAAGTTTATGCTAAATTCTTTATTTCATTAGTTAAGAATCTGAAGAAGCAGCCAAATGTGATCATTTACAAAAAAAAAAGTTCTGATATTTATTCATCTTCTTATATGTGAGCTTACCCTCAAAGTTGTCTAATCACAACTAAATTGTTATATATTTCTATCTCAGAATAAATCTAGCAAGTTGAAACCAGTAAAAATGTGTATTGGGTTTGCAGTTGGATACCACTGGGGCTAGAAGTATAAGATAAGGTAATACTATTAAGGTATTAGTAACATAAACTATCAATAAGGAAATCACTATAATGAACTCAAAGCATTGTCATTTTGGGCAGAAATTTTATTTTGAATCATAAGGACATTATTTTTCAGCTATTTTTTTCCCTTTTGAAAAATTACAACTTGCCATCAGCATGTTTAACAATCAGGTGAAATGTATCATGTCTAATAACATAGATATCTTAGGCATATTTGATGAAGTCATTGCACTTAGGAAGCTCATTACTACTTTTTTATCACAATTTGCTTCTGAGGGTCACTACAATTATTTTATTGTACCTAAGTGTCCCCTCTAACCCAGCCATTGGCGTTTGTAAATGGCTCAGCATATTGTTAAGTGAATTACTGAGGTTTTTCCACCTAGATCAGTGAAGTACAGAAGTAGAGAATTACATTTGGTACCAAAAAGTTTTTGTTAAATGAAGTACTTAGATAATGATAAATTTTCCTGAGAAGGTATTTTACTGAATATACATTTCATCAATACTATTAACTTATTTGTTCTTTAACAAATTTTTTTTATATCTATGTAGTTTCATCAGTATGAATTTTTTACTACTATTATTTGTTCTGGTTTTAGGAGCATGGAATGCTGGCTAAAGATTTCTCTTACTAAGTTATAGGTGGCAAACTCGAATGTGAACGGGGGTAGGCAGGTAACCTAAGGGACAAAAATGGCTCATCGTAAAACAATAAGGAATAACAGGGACTGCGAAAACCTGCAGAGAGCATGCCTCAAAGAGAACAGCTGTTACTTAGTCTTGACCCATAATTGTCACCTATCGGGTAAAACAAAATATGCCTCTGGGTTGACTTCAGCCTGAAGGCTATCAGTCTGCAACTTTTGTCTTAGAAGTCAGTCTGTCTAGGTTTGATTACGTAACATAAACCAAACTAGGCTAGTGTTTTCTATAAGGCTGCAGAGTAGGAAGATAAACTATCCCATTGGGGGCTGGCTTCATGGATCTATGGCCTGTGTAGTCACAAGGGGCCCCTCAGATAAAAGGGACCTGCGTTTGGTTTAATGTTCTGTTGTTGCCATCTTGAAAGCCCTTACTATTTTTGAACGGGGGCCTAACAGATTCATTTTGCACAGGATACAGTAAATTTCATAGCCAGTCTTGTTCAAGGTAACATTTGAAGCATTTGTCTCCTGAATGAGTTAATATACCTCGCTGTAGACTTAACTACTGAGAAGTGTTAGAAATAGAGGGATTAGTATGCCATCAATTTGCTCAACTTGGTTTCTGTAAATATAGCATGTATAGATTTAAATAGGAAACCAGTCTCCCCTCTCTCCCATTACCCTCTGTATTACCTGCCTGCAAAAAGAAGACAATCTGGTCTGATTCATTAGATAAAGAGACCAAAGGAGAAAGTCAGCAAGTATAGCTTCAAAATTACCTGCTTGGTTTGTTAGAAAACTTAAGAGTTTCCCAAAGATAGATCAAAGGCTTCCTCTTTCTCCAAATCAAATATAAAAAATGAAAAACATTTTTTAAATAGTTCAATGTTCAATGATACTGATAAACATGGTTTTCCCTCCTCTTTACTTTGTTTCTTATTTGTTTGTAAAATAAATGATCATTTCAATTTGTCACTAGAATTGGCCATAAAGAGTGATTTACACATGGTATCTGGTTTTAGAGCCATCTTTCTGCAACACCGAAGTAAAGTACAGCACATACTTCTTTGGTGTTCACTAAAAAGCCATCTAACCTTTTTGTAGATCCCTAGACACCTGTAATCCACCTATTTCCAGCTCATAGAAAAAAGTACGAGCATTTAACTTCAAATCTTGGGAGCAGAAGTCTTAGCTGGATTAATTTATTTTTCCTACCCATCAATGTTTCAGATTTATATCCACTTTCCTGTTACATTTGATGCCAGCACACATCGCTTTACTGTTGTGCAGGTATGACTAAGTACTGTCTCGTTCCATGGAGTAGGGCATCATTTGTCTTGGGTTCTACAGGCTGGCTGCATACATGACAGCACACAGTGACAGTAATTTGCACTGATCTGCCCCCACTGCTAGTCCTGCTGCTACAAATAGCAATTGATTATTATGCTGTAGTGTTATTGACTGTCACTATGAACACAAGCTTTATTTCATTTTTAAAGTAACATGCTGCAGATTTGTTTAGTATAAGAGCAAAACAGGGAAATATCCATTCTGAAGAATTATTTGCAGTCACAAATGTAACATTAATTCCTGGTCATAAAACATTTACTTTACTTTAAATCATAGTAAACAAAAACTTTATTGTGGTATTTATTTTAGTGTAATGCAAATAAATAACTTCCAAAAGCCATAAGAAAATCAGTATAAAACTGAAATATTTTTCTTATTCCCAATTTCAAAAGTGATATGCTTGGAAAATGACTAGATACCTTTTGTTTATTTTTCTCTCTTTTCTTAAATGCTCTCCCTGTCCAAAGATAAGTTGAAATCCTATTTCATACACGTGTATTTCTTGATCTACCTGGTATTCTAAAGTCCCAGTCCTTCTGGGGTCCTAAAGCCTCTCACTCCTTTTATTCCCCCTCCCTCACAAACTGACCAGGAAGGATTCTTGTGTTTAGTACAACAGTTATCTAGATTTGTAGAGTTAATATTTATTAATGTTAAATAGATGGCAGATATATCTTAATTATAAATATGTGGTTTCCTAAATTCCAAATTTGACTTTCTAAATCTTTCACAGCACAATATTAGCAGGTAGCAAAGCTGAATTATTTTATTAGACTCTTCCATCACGAGTCTGACACACATGGCTATTCTAGCTATGACTGTCTCAAACTAGAAATTTTGGCTATATATGAAACAGAGCTTAGAAAAAACAAAGTTTTTGTAAACTACATAAAACTTCAAAGACCTTAACTGCCTATTCCCTTCAAACAGCTCTATGTCCTTTGAAGAAGGTGCCGGGGCAAATAGAATTCATGACAGAACAGACCACTGAGTTCTTCAATGTCCTTACTGGATGGTGTGCACAAGGGTGGGTTCTTACAGCTAGAGAACAACAGAAGAGATGTTGAGACCCCATCCTGTCATTTAATTTGGTTGTTTTTGTTATCTCTTTTTTAAAAAGTTTTATTTTATTAAAAAATAAATAGAAATGTTTAATCAAAGGTGACTGAAAAATATTTAAATTAAATATATTTTGGAACACTAGTCTATTCCCTGGCCTGAAGTATACTAGTGAAAGGATGGCCCAGCTATATGTTGCTAGAAAGCAATTTTGCCTTTCCCCCTTCCACTTTGAGAATCTCACAGCATTCAAAACCTGCCAAATGCAAATTTTTAAAGCATATCTCTGCTATAATTGTCAGTATCTACAGGTGATTTAGCTTTTTTCTATGTTAGCAAAGGAGGAACAGGATGTACATGTATTATAAAACAGGAACAATGATAGTATCTTGCTTTGTTTTAGATTTGAGATAGACTATCTTAAACAATGTTCAAAACCTCATTATGTAAGTCATAAATGAGTAATAAAAATCATCATGTCTTTTGGGTAGACTAAGATTGTCAGATATTATCAAAGTGTACTTCCAGCAAACATTTTAAAAATTAGGACTATCAATGGTTTAATGTGGTCAGTTTTTCCAAGATAGTCACTGAAACAATGCTAAGTTTAGAATAGTTATTTTTCAGAAGGTCTATCATTTATCTTCCCTTGATAGTCATCTGTGAAAAGAAAATGACGAGTAATAGCCATTTCACAGCAATGACATAATTCAAATCAATGCTAAAGAGCTATATATTTATCAATTAGTATTGTTTTTCTATCGCTCTATGACTCCCTGTATTGTTGTAATTCTATCAAATAGTCATTTGCTTTTTGATGGCAATAATCCTTTCACATTCCTTCCTTTCATCTGTATTCTCATGTGCTATTTGTTGTTCTGCTAAATCCCTATTATAGAGGCCTATGAGTTCCAAGAGCTTGATGAATAATTAGAAATGTTTTATCCCTGAGCTTCAAAAAAGTACTAGAAATAATTATAAGCAAACATCTTCTGTAGTGTCCCGTATCAATCCAATCCCTGCTTGTCCTTTAGATAGAGAAGGAAACAGCGAGATCTTAGTGGCTAGCTCTTGCAGCATGAAGGGAACAGATGTTTCGGTTTCCATCGCTTTTTCTTCTGTCTTCTCTGTTCTTTCTGGCAGCTTGGGCTGTTCACTACAATACGTTCCACAGTTAGTCAAGCCTGTAATTTCACAAGGTACACTTAATTATTGATCAATCAAAATGAACTTCATAATCCTTTTGGCAACTCATGCTGTACTTGAACTTCTCCCTTGCCCATAAAATAGCTTAATGGTCTGCAGTATAATAAACATGAAGGATATGAACGAATGTTCAAAGAAGTGGGCAAATCCTACCTTTCCTGCTCATGTCAGTTCAGGATTATTCTTCACAACATATTACATTCTCCTTATTTTTCTTTAGTTCCCCAGCTAAAGATAAAAACCTTCCTTCAATATTCATCCAGACCCCAGATGCAGATATCTTCTCCAAAAATTTGATTTTATTTAAAACATTTAATATTTGAATTTACTACACATTTTCTTGTCTTTGGTTTCTTCTAAATAAGTCAATTTCATCAGATAATAAAGTAGCTCTTATAAGTCACAAAGTTACATTTTCAGTAGAGCTATGAACTAGTTTCTCTGAGCAAGCAATTAGCCCATATAAAAAAACTGAGGAGGCCATACATCACAAAATATAAAGACTCTCCTCTTAGTAACAATATGGGGGAAAAGTCTCCAAACACAGCTTTAATATAGTGTGTGTGCAGAAGGATATTACAGCTGGTTGATACCCATCTATTTAGTCAACATTTATTGAGAGTTTATTGTGTGCCAGAGCCTTGCACTAAGGGACACATAGAGAGTGAGATAGATATTGGAGTATGAGGGTCTGGAATCTAAACATCGTCATAGTGCATACTGACAAGATTTCAGTGAAAGAATTATGGCTGTGAGGAGGAGAAGAGCTGAGAGGAAAAGAGAAATTATATATATATACATATGTAAACAAGTTCACTCAGTCTGCTATGGAAATGGGATCCTCCTCTAAGAAGCTTATGTAGGCAACCCTTGATTCACCCGTGCACCAAGTGTTTAACATGCTGATGTTTGAGGCACTCATAAAGGTGAATAAGTCATGGTTCCTTTCTTCAAGGACTATACAATGTGAAACTGAAAAGGTCAATGGAGGCAACTGCTCAACGATACTGATAAACACAATTTATGAAGACTAAATTGAGAAAGGAACACATGCAGCTGTACCCACAAGTTGCATGTGTTCCTTTAATTTCTCAATTTAGTCTTCATCCTGGACGCTCAATTCTGGAGCCATCCTGTCGCTTGCTTCCCATGATATTTGTGTGTGCACTTTTGCCTTTATGTACACACTAATAAGCAAATAGAAACCCCCAAATTTAAGAAGACCTAAGTTACTTACTTTCTTATCCATGTGGACAGATGAAGTTAGTCCAGATGCATATAAAGGTAGCCACACTTCTAGGTGACAGTATGAGGAGCCATAAAGGAAGGTAAAGACAAAACGTTTAAAAAACAAAGACCATTTGTGACTGGAAAAGTCAGAAATGGTTTCAAACTTTGTGACCAGTTGAGCTGGACTTTGTAGGGCAGGTCATTTTCATCCAATGCAGATAAATCGAGAACAGGCAGATATTAAGCAGGAAGGAAGGAACTCAAGAGCAAAGACTCAGTGATGAGACATGTAAGGATGTGTATTTGGTGTTCATTTCCCTTGACTGTATGTGCACAAAGCCCCACCAACCTGTTCCTAAAAGTAGTGATGCATTTGATAAGCACACAAATGAGAGTGAGTTTGAGACTCAATATGTCTAAACAGGACTGTATCTTTCCTGCCTCAAAGTGTTTTTGTTGTTTTCTGTTAGCTTCCAGATTCTCATCTCTCAGGATTAGGTTTCTCATGTACTTTCACTCTGACCAGTGTCCTGTCCCTGCCACTGCTACCCATGGTCCCGTAGGATGCTGCTGCCTCAGAGATCCTCCACCTTAGACCTAGGGAAATAAGCAGGGACTCCGTTTATATTATGCGCCATTAGTGTGGAGCAGAATTCCACTGATTCTTCACAGAAAAGCAGAAGTTAATCTGCATCTCTTCCCAACTTTTCACAAGGTTTGAAGATAATGACAGGAAAGATCAGCATGGTAGGCTTTCTCAGAGCTGCAGGCTTGGACTTATCCTTGGTACTAACCTTCTTGGTTGGAATGCAGCCTTTCTTCAGATGATGAAAATTATCCCAGCTCCACAAGTAGGGAAGTTCTACTATGTTTGAACTTTAGAGTTTGGACCAACCTCCAGAGACCAGAGAGAAGACACATTTCCTCTCTCAAAATAGTCTAGGGCACAGCTTCAGTTGTGCCTCTTCCCAGGAGGTTTGTCAGACAGGCTCCCTGGGATATTCTTCACCCTAACCACAGGGGCATTTAGTCTTAACAGGAAAATTAGGTTACAAGGGAAGCGATCAACTAGAAGCTGTAGCAGATCTACTGTGAAGCAAAAGAAATCTACGATTTTAAGGTCCTTTCAAGACTGTTAATTTTCTATTTGTAGTTTTATATATTTTTTTCTTATAGAAAGCCTCTCAAATTGTATGAACTCCAGACACTACAGAACCTGAATCTGATCCTGCTTCTAACATCAGGATAGTTTCGAGTTTTCATCTTAAATCACACTACCTGAGAAACCTCCCCAGTCTGGACTAGAGAAACTCCTGCCTCCTCTTTCTATGTCCTACCTCCCTCCTGTGCTGAGTCTCCTTTCACAGATCCTATCTTTCTGGTTCTCAATACCTGCAGGATCTGATCAATAAGAACACAGATGTACATAGACACACACAAACACACATACACACAGTTTGCAAAGTCTCTGATTTACAGTGTAGACATAAACACAAAAATGCATAGGGAAGCATTCTCTAGGGGGAAAAAAAGCCTGCAAAGCAGAATAGAGTCACTATGCCTAACTAAAATATACTGTACCCAGGTGATGGACACACTAAATACCCTGACTTGATCACTTCACATTATATACACGTAATAAAATTCACATGCACCCCATAAATGTATACAAATAGTAAATAAATAATTCTACTTAAGCCATTTGTACCAATGTAAGCATCTGACTAAAAAAATAATAACCCGCTCAGACAGATTTCTTAGAAAACAAAACAAAAACCTATACCACTGGTAGCTTTCAGCTTTTAAGAGACAACTTCTGCCTCACTCTGTCCCTGCTCCCTTTTAGAAGGAAGAAAAGCTATGGAAGATGTATCCAAAGAGATGCTTACTGGAGGACACTGAACATCTGAACTTCATTCCTTATTTTTGGGAAGTTGGTGAGCAAAGAAGAGACCTGTCAGAACAAAGCTTTAGCAAACTTAACCGCAAGCATGTTTCATGTCGGGGGCAGAGCGAGAATAGAGACCAAAGTTTTGTCAGCTCAATCCCTGTATGAACAAGCTTCCATGGAGAGGAGTCACCGAGTCTCTTTATATATTTTTACAGCAACAAAACTACACTGATGATTTTGGTCCTGGGCCAGAAGAAAATGAGCACTCAGAATCTGTGCTCAGATGTGTCATCTACAAAGAAAAAAACAAACAGACAAACAAACAAACAAAAAAACACTTTACTTGGAGTTCTTCTTTCTCGTGAATTACTTATAGTGGACACGTTTCCTCCAAGGCTTCCCACACTGATGAACCTAAGGCAAACAAAATATGACTCTTCACCCAATTTATCAATTATCTTTTCAATAGAAAAAGCAAAGCTTCTAGGGCTGTTCTGAGGATGTGTAGGTCTCCTCTATCCAGAATCCCTACTGAAATTGATTGTCAAGTTGCATTTAAAGTCTGCATGCTATAGAGATCTGCATTTAATCAGAAGCTCCTGGAAAGGCCTTGACTTGCAGACTCAGACACACATATGTGCCTATGACTCCCTGGTTGACTAAATTGAGCCTCCATCTCCTCACACACATCCCTCCTCCCAGAGCTCCGAGGGAGATTAACTAAAATGTTATAACAGAAGCACATGATACTCAATAAGTACTCAATACATGGCGGTTACTTCCATTAAGTTTTAAAACAGTTTGGAAAAAGTAATACTTGAGAATTGTTGCTTTAGTTAAACAGAGTTATAATTTTCTTGTCTATGGTTCATTAATTCTAAATGCAGAAAAGTTTAAATGAATATTTATGTGAAAATGAGTGTGCTACAAACTTATTTTTACATGATATCCTATCTTGTTAAATGTAGAAAAAGCTTATATCCTATGTAATTTAATGACTAAATCTGCTATAAACTTTTTGGGAAATATTAATTTTAAAGTATGCCTTAAACAAATATATTAGTGCATATCATAAAAAAAAAAAATTCAAAGATCAGGAGATGTATATAACAATATATACCTTCTCCATCTCCAGAAGCAGCCTCATACTTTAGCCATTTCATGGAGGTGGGGGAAGTCAGAAGAGATATATTTTAAAAATTACTTTATGATATCATCAGGGAACTTGCAATAGTAAAACGTATAGACCTACATTTTCAGCAACTCATGTATCTCCTGATATTAAGAACATTACATAAAAATGCACATAGAAATGATAGTCAAATACTTATAACTTTAGAAATGGGACATATAAAATATGCAGAAAATACGATTATTACCAGTGAACAAGATGGTATTTTGCAGAGGAACTGCATTCTTCTCCAACTTCTCCCACACAAAACTTGTTCTTACACAATGAAAACTTGTTCTAAAGCAAGGGTCTACAAACTTTTTCTGTAAAGGGCCAGATAGCAAGTGTTTCAGACCTTGCCAGTCACACGGTTCCTGTCACAACTATTCATCTCTGCCATTGTCATTGGAAAGCAACCTAGACAATACTCAAACAAGTGGGTATGGCTGTGTTCCAATAAGGCTTTATTTTCACGACAGACCGCCAAATTTGGCTCTTGATTCTTGATGTGCCAAGTACTTTTCTAGAGTAACATATGACAAAAGGAAGAACACAACACAAGGATAAAAGAACCCACAGGAGGAGATGATGAAGTTGCAGAAGGTGAGAAGTACTGAAGAAAAAAAAAAAAGAGGAGAGGGTAGAAAGAATAGAGACTCATGTTCTTTGCCCACTTGTTCCTACCATTCTATGGCAGAAAACTTCCATTTCAGGATATAGCATGAAGTATCCTGATGCCAGGTTGCTTATTTAATTGGAAATTTACATTTCACATGAATAGAATCTATAATTTCCAAACCCAGGGAATTGATACTTAAAATATTCTGGCATTTTTGAAATTGCCTCATCTACTTTCAGGATTTTAGCACAACCCTGACCAACAAGATCCCAGCAACTGACCTCTGAAAAAATTCCATGTTTCAGCAGGGAGATAAATAAGGATTTTAACCCAGCCCCTTTCCCAATCAGCATTAAGACACCACCACAAACTTCATGAACCTAGTATAAAAAGATACATTTGCACGTGATGCCACTTAGTTCGTGTTACTAAAATCTGGAGCTTGAGCTCTGTAGATTCCTGGTGAAACAACTTTGGTAAATAGAAAAATAAACTTTGCCTCAGTGGAAGATTAGTCAGGGAGGCCCAGCGGACATTTCACAGCAGTAAAATCCATGCAAAATGAATTTGGACAAGAATAGTCTGTCTAAGATATCAATTTGCCCAAATAATATATTTATAGACTATTATTACATAGGAAAAAAACTCCACTAGATTGAAACTGTAAAATTTCACTGATAAAAATGATCCATTCTCAAATGTCAACCAACATTAAAAGGGAGAATTTGATACTTTTAAATAAAAAATGATGCACAAATTACACAAGAAATCTATGGAGACTCCTTCAGGTCTTTTCCCCTGCTCTATCCTGCTCTAAAACATGCAATAAGCCCTTTTCAATTGGAGAGATTTAATCTACGTGTAGAAGGGGACTTAGAGGCGGTGACTTCTCTCTTTTTCTGGAGGCCTGTGTGCAGAGCTTTTTTTCAGATATTGATTGTGAAAGTGATATCACACCAGAAGGTACATTGATATGGTGTCAGGTAAAAGAAAACGGCAAAGAATCCTTACAGTCTAATCAAAGCTCTGTCCAAGCCCCACACTCTGATGAAATCCAATCAATAGAGACGATTAAATGACACATACAGAGTCATCAATATTAAATACACTCCATTTCCTGTACAAGACCTGGGTAACACAAAGTGGACAAGATAAAACTTGACTCTGCAGGTTTATTTACAGGATTTGAGCTATATTTAAATATGAGTATAAACGTTTGACTCAGTTATCATTTACCTGACAAATTAAGGTGCCAACTGTGAATTTACAAACCCCATCATGTTGAACAGACTTTGAAGGTACCATTTATTGAGTTTGCTACAAACCAGCCAATTTAGTACAATTATTATCCCATCTACAAATATTATCTCATTATCTTTTTTAAGGTTGAGGAAATTAAGTTTAAGATGTGTTCAGGAGTATGAGAGTGGGAATATTAGAAGTTAAACTTACCACAGCCTGTCTCCAAGAAGCATACTCTCCACCAGTGTGGCCCAAATCCATTGCTAATTGGCTATGATTGTGGAAAACCTACTCGATGTCTGTTTCAGTGAAGACTCTTTCTTTTGTAAAGTGAAAGACTTGAACTAAGTAGCCTAAAGTGTCTCTCTTGATCTAAATTCCTAAGAATTGGTGGCAGCAGCATGATTGAGTACTAGCTACTTATAAAGTATGAATAATATTACTTCATTAAAATAGCCCATTTATTGAGGAGAAAGTGTATGTTACCAAGGGTTAGGAATTTTTTACTACTCCTTTTCATAGGGATAGCAGTCTAAGAAATTGAACAAAGTTATTGAGGCAAAGTTAGTCTAAAAATTCAGTAAAGTTCTCTGTACTTTCAGCTATGTGAAACCTTCAGTGGCTCAGTGTGGAATAGATTACAGAAGAAGCTTGCTAGTTTGGACTACCAATTACTTCTTCTTTGACTCGAGCAAGGGGCTTCAACATTTTTCCTCATTCGATTTTCTCACTTTTAAAAACAATGACAATAAAATTAATGCCACCAATTTAATCAAGCTCTAATAAGTAATTTAAATATATGCATTCTTCATCTTAAAAAGAAAAATAAAAAACACATAATGCTTACCATGAGTCAGGTAGTTTGAAATTTTAAAAATAATGTATTTAATGCTCACATCAATCCATGAGGTAGGTACCATCATTGTATCCCCACTTCATAGATGCAGAAACTAAGACAGAGAGCTATTAAGTAACTTGCCCAAAGCTATATGCATTGATGGAGACAGAATTTGAACCCAGGCATTTGGCTCTAGAGAATCTGCCTGTTACTTCTACACTCTGTTATCCTTCTCGGTATAATCTACAGTTCCTAGAAAGAGCTTTTATAAATCAGGTAGTAATTTTAAAGATGTTTATGAGAGATAAAATAAAAAGACTGTAGGCTAATTAAAAATATGGCAGAATGTGATAAACATATGGAAAATAATTCCCTTAAAGACAATAACTGCTAAATTTACTCCTAGAGAAAGGACAGGAACAGATATGGCCACAGATTCAATTCACACAAATTTCCAAACAGCTGGCAGGCAATTATGGGTTTTGACTACTACTCACCACTGTTGACACTTAGGACACATACGTGAACATCAGCAGCTTCTTTGCCAGAATTCAAAGTTATAAGGAAGTATTTCCAGACAGTGGCTTCCTTTAAAGAAAAAAAAAAAATCCATTGATCATGCTTAGAGTAATATATTTTGTGCACATTAAAGCAACAATAAGAAGTTTAAAAATCTACTTGTTTAACTTAGAATCCTAATTACAGCAATAGTTAATTAAATCCCTTTCCTGCCCTTTGCTTAAGAGGCCTCATGCATATGTCTCACCTATGTCATAGTGACTTTTTTTGTCTGTCTTTTTTTTTTTTTTTTTTTGGTCTCTTTTCCTCCTGGTGGGCAATCTTACGGATTTCCTTTGTCTAGTTATGCAAAATAACAAATGTCAAAGCTTGGAAACTGGTAATTTGGCAATTTTAGACAATCGCCTCATGACCACATTTTAGTACACCTTTGAAGCAGTAGAAGTTCAAAGACTTTGGAAAGACGACTATTGCTTTGCCTGTTACTATGAGTCATTTGGAGTAATTGGTCTTGTCTGATGTATGTTTTGAACTGAGGAAGTAGAGCTTTATTATCACAATCAGATACAGGTTTTTAGCCAAGGAAGTGGAGTTTTCCTCACAGATGTAGATGCATGCTTGATAAGGCAGAAAACAGACAGATGTACCTCGATGCACGAGGGAAGAAGTGTGGAGAAGGAACAAACAAAACAGTTTTAAAAATTCCATGAATCTACAGTGAAGTGCTTTTGGAAGCAGTCCCAGTTTGGAAATTTCTCACAAGCAAGCAACTCATAATTTAGATGCAGATTTTAGACTTTAATTTTGATTACCAACCTAAACCTACCTATTATCCTCATCATATTAAAAGTGGACCAGTGACTTGCACACTAGTCAACTGGTAAAGAAAATCGTCTTCTTAAAAGAATATTAACTAGTCTTTGTACTTTTCTTTTACAAATAAGAATCCTGAGGTAAAGCCAGATTTTACTTCACTAGTTTCTTATAATGAGTGCTGTTGTTTCAGAATCTATGTCATAAAAAACAAATGGCAAAAATGTTCAACTTAAGAGGAAACACTCATGTATGTTATTTATTTTTGCACTTTCCTACAATAACATTTTTTATAATGTTCCACGTATATGTGTTTGTAAATAAAGAAATATGACCACAGTTTTTTTTTATTTTAAAAGCAAAGCACACACACACACACACACACACACACACACACACACACACACGCACACACACAAACGTTTCCATTAGGGAAAGTTTGCTAATCTTTTAAAATATTTTTATTAAATCAATCAATATTTATTGAATGTCTACAGTGGGTCAGGCACTGGGCTAGAAATACTTAGATCATAAGATATAGACTTTCAAACAGTTTACAATTTAGCAGGTAAAAAGACAAAATGGTGCATATAATAATAAGCAAAATCATAAAAAAAAAAAAAGGGAAGCATGAACAGGAGAAAGCAGACTATGGCTTCACAAAAATGGTTAGTTGACTACTTGGATTGTGATGAAATCAAGACCTAGGTATAGGCCTGAAAGAGGAAATAGCTAAGATTCAGAAACACAGAAAGGTATAGTCTATTTCTAAACTACCCACATTTGGTCTGGTTAGAGTAGGGGAGATTATGAGTTAGAGAGGAAAGAGGAAAGAGGGAAAGGGAAAGGGAAAGGGAAAGTAGCAGGACAAGAGATGGGCCCAAACGGAATCACAGAGACAAATGAAGCGCTATTATTGGGGCAAGTGAGAGACATAGGAACTTAAGCAAGATCAATGATCAAGAATTGAGGAGACACCTAGAGTGATTTTTTTCAGGTGTAGACTAGATGGAAAAATGTATGGGAGAGAAAAAAAAATGGAGAGGGGAGTCTTTAGAATACTTGCCTTTTTTAAGAGACATTAGCCACTCTGTTCGTGTCCATTCCTCACGTCACTAAGGTCTATCCACTTCTCCCCAGACCGAAAGCTCTTCAGCATATCTGCAGACCCATCAAACTATCTGACAATGCAGTATGAGTTGAGAAACGGACTTTAAAAACACAAGATAACATTTAAAGTTCCAGCTATATTTTTAAATATTTTTAAGCTACTTCATGGACTCTGAGCTCTAGGATTTCACACATAAGTATTTGGCCCAGAGGTAACACTTTAAAATACTCTTTGTCAACCCTAACTTAATGAGTATAAGGCTATGAGAAAAGATCTTAAGATGGAGAGAGAGGAATAGATAAGAGGCATTAGGAAAAAAAAATAAAGAGCAGGGATTACCACGTGAGAAAGTTGGATTCAAGAGGGAAGAGGACAAATGTTGTCAAGAATAATTTACAGTTTAGGGGAAGAGACAGAAAGAAATCAGTGTTTAAGGAATGGTGAAAAAAATCAACATGATTGAATTAAGTGCCTCTCTTCCTATTCATGTTGCTATTAGTTATTATCCAGGCTTGGATAGGTTAGTTTTTCAATTAATTTATGTATAAAGAGATATGTATATCTTAAGTATATAATTAAATGATGTTGACAAATTCATATACACCCATATACTCAACATATAGAGCATGTCTGTCATGCCAGAAAGTTCCTCTATGCTTCTGTATCATCATTTTATAGCCTCCATAGACAGCAATGCTCTGACCTTAGTCAACAGAGATTGCGGTTGCGTGCATTTGAGCTTTATACATATTGTAACATACAGTATGTACTCTTTTGTGTCTGGACTCTTTCATTAAATCAAGTGTGTCAATATTCTTGTTTGTAATTCAGTGGTTTGTTCTTGCTTAATGCTGAGTAGTATTCCACCATATGAATATATCAAAACTTCTGTTTTTCTCTTGAGGATATTTGAGTTGTTTTCAGTTTGGAGTTACATAAGTTTCTATAAACATTTTTGGTTCACCACTATTTGTGGGCATATGATTCATTTATCTTGTAAATATCTGGGGAATAGGGTGATGAAACACATGTTTAACCTTGTAAGAAATTGCCAAGTAGACTTCCAAAGGGGTTGTATTATTTTGTAGCCCCCGAAGTAATGAATGTATGGAAGTTCCAGTTGTTCCATATTCTTACAAATATTTAGTGTTGTCATTGTTGTCAGTCTTTAATTTTGCTCTTCAAATTGGCATGGAGTTTTTATTTGACCCTGATGAAGAACAGTTCAACTTGCTTAGTGTTCTGCCATGTCTTTTTATAAGTGACTGTTCAATCATCTTGCCTACGGGTATTGACTAGTTGACTACTAATGATTTATAGAGATGCTTTATGTTTTGGGGATTTAAGTTCTTTTTCAATATATGTATTGTGAATATTTTCTACAGTCTGTGTCTTGCCTTTTTCTTTCTTATTACATTGTATTTGATTATAGAGATATGGGGTACAAATGAGGATTAGCTACACAAGTAGGTTGCAAACTGTTGACGTTTGGGCTTCTAACCAGCCCTCAATCCTCCTGGTGCTGGAACAGGTACCCTTTGTGTTGTCACATACCTCTCACCCTCTTCCCCGTCTCCTACCCACAGTAGTGCCCAGTCCCTGCCCTCTCTTGTGCTAATGTGACTAATATTCAGGGCCCACTGATGAGTGATAACATGAGGAATTTGGTTCTTTGTTTCTATGATAGATCACTTAGTATGATGATCTCCAACTCCATCCAATTTGCTGTGAATTCCATGATTTTGTTCTTCTTTATGTCTGCGTAATACTCCATCATGTACATGTACCACGTTTTCTTTATCCAGTCCACTCTCAATGGCCAATAGGATTGTTCCATGTTTTTGCTATCGTGAATTGTGCTGCAATAAAAACATGCATGTACAGGTGTTATTTTTGTGGAATGAGTTATGTTCCTCCAGGTATATTCCTAGGAGAGGGATTACTGGATCATATGGCAGGTCAATTTTTAGTTCTTTTAGGAATCACCACACTGCTTTCCATAGAGGTTGAACTAGCTTGCACTCCCACCAACAGAGTAGAAGTGTTCCCTTTTCTCCACACTGGTATCTCTTGTTTTTTGACTTATTAATGATGACCCTTCTTACTGGAGTTAGGTGCTATTTCATTGTAGTTTTGATTTGTATCTATCTGATCGTTAATCAGGCTGAGCATTTTTTCACATGTCTGTTGAGTGCTTGTATGTCGTCTTTTAAGAAGTGCTTGTTCATGTCTTTTGCCCACTTTTTAATGGGGTTGTTTGTTTGTTTTTTTTCCTTTCACTTTATTTGATTTCCTTGTAGATCCCGGATGTCAGGTTTTTGTCAGATACATAATTTGCAAATATTTTTTCCCCATTTTGTGGGTTTTCTCTTTACTCTTATGATGGTTTATTTTGCTGTGCAAACGTTTTCAGTTTGATGAGGTACCACTTGACTATCTTAGCTTTTGTGGTATTCCCTTTTGGGACTTAGTCAACAATTCATTGCTACTCTGATTGCATAAAGTTATTTTCTTCTAGGATTCTTATAGTCGAAGGTTTTACATTTAGGTTTTTAATTCATTTTGAGTTGATTCTTGTATATGGTGCTAGGTAAGGGTCCAATTTCATTCTTCCTCGTGTAGTCAGCCAGTTTTCCTGGCCCCATTTGCGAAACATGGTCTCCATTCCCCAGTGATTGCTATTGGTGGTTTTGTTGAAGATGAATTGATTGAGAGACAAAGTTTTTGCTTCTGGAATCTCTGTCCTGTTCCATTGGTCTATATGCCTATTCTTATACCAACACAGGATGCTTTGTTACTGTAGTCTTGTGATAATGTTTGAAGTGTGATACCTCTCACTTTGTTCCCTTTGTTGATGATTGTTTTGGCTATTCATGCTCTTTTTTGTTTTTATATGAATTTCTGTGTTGCTATTTTCAGGTCTGTGAAAAATGATGTTGTTAATTTGATGGGCATCACATTGAATCTATAGATTGCCTTGGGTAGGTAGAGTGGACATCTTGACAAAATTGACCCTTCTGATCCATGAGCACAGAATGTTTTTCCATTTGTTTGTGTCATTCTTAATTTATTTGAGCAGCATTTTGTAGTGCTCACTGTAATGATCTTTCACTTCTCTGGTTAAGTAGATGCCAAGGTCTTTCTCTCTCTCTCTCTCTCTCTCTCTCTCTCTCTCTCTCTTTCTTTCCTTCCTTCTTTCTTTCTTTTTGTTTTTCTTTTTTTGTGACTATTGTATACCAGGTTGTGTTTTTTATTTGATTCTCTGCCTGTATGTGGTTGGTGTATAGAAATGCAACTGTCTTTTGCATGTTGATTTTGTACCCTGAGACTTTACCAAAGTTGATTATCAATGGGAGGAGGCTTTTGACAGACTCCTAGGGTTTTCAAGGTATAGAATCATATAGTCTGCAAAGAGGGATAGCTTAACTTCTTCTTTTCCTATTTGAATACCTATGATTTCTTTCTCTTG